>JAAAKG020177014.1:0-52633 GCA_010014905.2 Druon quercuslanigerum | reverse complement strand
TGTTTTTAGAGGCATATATATATATATATATATATATATATATATATATATATATATTTAAATTTAAGGTTTCAAGGTATAAGATTTTCAAATTCTATAAGTTTAAAGTGTCATTACATTAAAAATGACCATTTATATATTAAAATTTATTATAAACATTTTTCCTAATTAAAAAAAATGAATTCCCTGTCATTTTCATCGGTAAATAGAGAAAAATGTGCAGTTAAAAAGTCTTTGAAGTTGAAATATGCTATAAAACGTTTTAAATGAAGTAATCTTAAATGAGAAATATTAATGCAAAAAAAAACTTCCACATCGAAAAAACGATATTTTAATATTAAGAGCGTCATATTCTTACAGGCATACTTTAACCAAAGGGAGAAAATATTCTTAAAATGAGAATATAATTATAAAGAAGATGAAATGCGCAATGTAAAATGCGCCTTGCTCTGTTCAATAAATTCTGTTAATGTATCGTGCCACGTGCTTTCAGATCAGTTTCTTTTTTTTGTTGATTTGGGCATTGAGTGTTTCGCTTTAAAGAAAATTGGTAAGTACAGCATACAGAAAATTAAATATCCTTCATCAAAATGTTTCAAAATGTGGTTAGTATATTATAATTTGCAATTGAAAAAATATGTAGTTTTTAATAGTTTTTTCGTTTAATTTGTTTAAGCGCTTTTATTTAACTTGGATTTCGTTCATGTCGGCAATCAATTAAATCTGCTGATCGAAAATTAAGGCACTTCTCGACAAGGTAGAAACTGCATTTTTTTAATCGACACGTCTTCTATGACAATACTAAATTTTTTTTCTAATTTAAAAATTTGTTTAAATTTTTTTGTATATTATGGCCCATATTGGTTGAAAAAGCAATTTCTACAATTCAAATAAATAATTATTTTAAAATACACAAGAATGTATACAAATAGAATAAATTTTGATTGCAGGCAAGAGAAAAATGTATGAAACGTATATATATACAAATTAACAGTGTTAATCCAAATCTATACGTGTTATACATTTTTCTCTTGCCTAAGATCAAAATTTACTAAAAACAAAAACTAAAAAGTAGAAAATAAATTAAATACAAAAAAAATGCTTTTATTTAATGCTTACCGCATTTAAAACGTATTAAACAGTAAAAAATAATTTTTTATTGCACATGAACTAATAAAAAAAATTTATTTTTTATGAATAAAATGTATTTAATTTAAAAGTTGTGCCCACACTTTTATATTACTGTCAGTTGTTATTATTTTTAGATTTAATACATTTTATTCATTTAGAAAAAGTTTTTTTCATGAGTTAATGTCTGATAAAAATTATTTTTTACTTTCTAGCACGTTTTAAAGGCGGTAAGCATTAAATTAAAGCGTAAAAAATTTTTTGGTTACTTCCTCAATTTAACAGTATACTTACATCTGGCTTTGATATTCACAATTTAATTACTCTTCAATTACACATTTCGCAAAGCACTATTTGCATATTTATTATGTATTCATTTCGTACAATCACACCAAAAAATAACCCTTATAGTCTAAGATTAATTATACCTATTAAAACTTTTCTTTCTGAACCCGTAATTTTTTCAAATTCGCTAAAACTTTATCATGAAGATTATATTTTTAATTCTAAATTTTATTATTCGGTTCAAAATTTAGCAATTTCCTCAAAAAGTATCCTTTTTGACTGCAAATTTAATTGTTTTGTTAAAAATTCGCCTTTTTGGGTTATAAATGCAACTTTGTTTGTTGAAAATTAACTTTTTTTTAAGGATTCATATTTTTGCTGATACGTCAACTGAACTCTTTTTTGGATGCAAACTTTTTTTTCTGAAAATTTGTCTTTGATTTAAAACTTCATATTTTTCAGTATAAATATTGCATCTTTCTTGGAACAATTGCAACTTTTTGGTGAAAATTAATCTATTTCCTACAAAATAGACTTTTTGTTAAAAATTTATAATTTTGTTTAAAACATTTTTTAAAAGAAATTTCATCTTTCTTAAATAAAAATACAACTGTTTGATAGAAAATTCACGCTTTTTAAAAATTTTTCTATTTAATTTTAAAATTCACTTCCTTTAGTAGAAATTACACCTTTCTTGCATTAAAATACTTATTTTTTAAATAAAAATTAGACTATTTTGTTAAAAAGTCATACTTTTTGGTTAAAAATTCTATTGTTTTGTTGAAAACTCAACTATTTCGTAGAAGGTTTACTTTTTTAAATTGATATTTTAGCGTTTAATAGTTGAAAAAATTTGTCTTTTTGAATTGAGAATTCAATTTTTCCATAAAAACTTATTTTTTGTTAAAAAATTCATATATTAATCTGGAAAAGTCAATTTTTTTGAATGAATGAAAATTCTACTAATTATTCGACATTTTTTAATAAATAAAAATTCATCTCTTTGAAGAGAAATTTCATCTGTTTTGATAACAATGCAACTATTTGGTACTGAATTCAACAACTTTGGTAAAAAGTTATTATTTTTGGTTAAAAATGCGTATTCTTTTATTAAAAATTCATTTTTCTTTGTAGAATCTTATTTCTTGTTTAAAAATTTATTTGAAATATTTCGTTAAATAACTTTGTTCAGCAATATTTTTTTCATAAACGTTTATATTTTTATTTAAAATTTCATCTCTTAAGATGAAAGTTTATGCATTTTTTTAAAAAATAGTCATTTTTAATTGACAATTCATTTACTTGGGTGAAAGTTAGACTACTTTATCAAAAATTGATTTCCGTGATTAAAGGCTGATGTATTTTGTTGACCATTTAACTGCTTAGTCTAAAAGCCTTTTTTTGTTACAAATAGTTTTTTAAACTGAAAATATAGTTTTTCCATTTTTAAGATTGATCTTTTTTATTTGAAAATTCTCTTTTATTTCATATTTGATGGATAAAAATGCATCAGTTTTGTAAAAAATTAATTTTTTGTTGAAAAGTCATATTTTAGTATAGAAATTCAATTTTTTTAACAAATTCCTCTTTTGGCTTGAACGCTCAACAATTTAAAAAAACTTTTATTTCTTTTTAAAGTAAGAAATCTTCATTTTTTCAAAATTCCTCTTTTTGGTTTTAAGATTCTGTAAAATTCTTAAAGCCTAATTCTGCCAACAATAACTAGCAAAACATTTCTGGGTACTAAAAATTTCTTACAGTAAAAGAAAGGAAGGATGGTAGAAATAATTTGTTACGGTTTATTGAAAAATGTGATTTCTGGCCAAAAATAAAAATTATGAAATAATTTTATAATATATGCATCATGATTTTTAAAATTCAAAAAGTTTAACGTAATGTGCAAAATTAATAACTAGCAAATTAAGTGAAACACATTTTTGTTGAATATAATTTTATAAAATGTAAAACTGAAGATTATTGTTATTATTAAGTAAATGGTCACGTTGAAAAAACAAGCGAAAAGCAAGCAAATCATAGGAGTTTCAATATAGGCAGAATGAATTAATGGTGAATTATTATTTTTAAAAAAATAGTTTTTTAAATAGTTTTATATTATGTATATATTCGTAAATTTAATCATTCTTTTTGCAAAATTTAATAATTATGCATAAATAATTAGAAAGTTTCTATATAAGAATATAATTTCACAATAATAATATTCATATTATATTAGGTTTAATATTTTTTAATGCTACTTGCGACTTGCGTGTAAGTATGGCAGGCTGCCTATCAAAAATGATTTAAATGGATCTTAGCCATTATTATCTTGCTACGAGCAATTTAGAATATTAATTTAAAAAAACAATTTATAAACTAATAAAAATGCAGTATCTAATCTATGAAGAAGAAAAATCTGGGTCAAATAACAAAATGTAACGTCTTTCAGCTAGGTACCATTTTAAAAATTTTCTTTTATCCTTAAGAATACATACAAACTCTTTAATTTGTACATTAATATGGTGAAAGTTAATTTAAAATGTTTTTTAGATAAAAATTTTAAATTCAGAAAATAAATAACTTTTTGGTGTACTTACTTGTCATTTTACAAACGTAAATTTCGATTTTCTGTTGAGCATTCTGCAGATTTCAGTAATGAAATTAATCATTTGGGTCGTTTAATTTACTTACGCGATTATTTCAAAATATTTTTAAAATTCGTTTTTAAAAAAAAGTTTCCGACTAATATGTTGCTTTTGTAAGCCTTGTCAAAGAACTGGTCGATGTAAAAGTCAGCAGCATTTAATATGCACACTGTGGACGGAAAACATAGTTTTAAAAAATCGATCATTTCCTTACCATATATTTTTACTTACCTGACATTTTTCTCTGCACTAATGCACTTTCTATTCAGTTTATTTATGAAAAGTGCTAAAAAAAGCAACCAGTGAATATTGATTCTATACATTGAAAAAGATATTTAAAAAAATTTTAATTTAAGAAGAACTTTTCATTATTTATTCCTAAATTAAATGATGGAAAAAGAATAAAATAAAATTTTTTAATTTGATCCGTACCTTAATATTAACCAAAGAAATGTCTTATCTTCCATTTTTAAAGGTTTTATAGTTAATGTGAGACAAACATATTAAGATATCGAATTTAATTAATCAAATAATTAAATAATAATTTTAAACCCGAACTATAAAACATTCTAAATAATGCCCTGTTTTTTGCTAGCAGGGTGGAAATTTTGATTACTGAAAATTAAAATAACTATGTAAAGGCCAGAAATAGTTATATTATTGCGATAAGTAAAATTGAGGGTTTGAATACAAATATATGGATGTGGACTTTGATTGCGCATCTTTTTTTTCAAGACACAAAGTTGTAACTTTTTCAGTTTAAAAATTAAAGCCAAAAAACTTACTTTTTGGAAAAATCAATTTTAATCCGTTTTTCACTTTAACTCGTGCTCTGTTCGTCAGTTTTCAGAATTTTTTAATGAAACTTTTAAAAAATATACCTTAAGGTAATCCTTCAATTCATAGATAAACAGTAATTCAAAATAAATATTTTGAAAAATTCTTATCAATTTTTTTCTGATGCTCGGCGTGAATCGGACTTTTGTAACTTCTAGCGTTTCGTTTATCGAGCGAATTTTGAGGAAGCAAAGACTTCTCGTGACAAAAACGCAGAGAAAACTATCAAAAAGTTTTTTGAGAAGTTTCAGATCAAAAAAAATAATTGTATAATATCAGCGCTGGAGTTTTCGAGTGTACTATAGACTTTGGGGCTTAACGCCACGCCACGTTCGCTCACTAGAGTTTTTTTTTTATTTTAATACGATAATAATTAAATCTCTCAGTAAATAATAATTGAAAGTGAGTAATTTGATAAAACACTCATAAATTTGATTTATTTTTTAACGAATTTTCGGGATTCTTCGATCTTGAAATGTATACCTCTCCCTAAAAATCCATGCAAAACTAATATTTTTATCTAATTTGTGTTCAATTATTCTCATTTAAAATTTTTTTATGCACAAGCTGCTAAAATATTATTAATAATGCATATTACATATTTCTTTGTGTATGATTTGGTTCTATAAAATTCTAATAACAACATTGTATTGGGTAATGATAAAAACAGTAGTAATTTATAATTTGAGTAGAAAAATTATTCAAATTTTTACCTTGTTTTTGCAAGATATTCGTAAAGTTCGCGCCCATGTATTTTCATATTTTTTTTGTTTTCTGCCTCGAAAAGCTTGCGGTATATTTTTTATTTAAATGTAAAATGAGAAATCGCCACTTTTCTATTAAAGCACTTTTATTAAGCAAAAAATATTCAAACTAGATTCAATATAATATTTACACTAAGATGTGAACTATCCAGTGAATAAGGACTAACTGGTCTGTTTTTATTTTAATATGGACTCGAAAATGGATATAGAAACAGTGCCATGAACTTTTGCATAAGTTTCTTCACTCTGCGAATGTTCAAGGACACTTACGAGTTAAGTCGAATGCAGGTGTAAACATTAGGCAACATTATAATTTCTTACATTTACATCTGAATAAACCGGAACAATACATTATAACCCAATATAATTCATGGGTGTTTTATCCACTTACTTCCGCTAAATTGTGATGCTCTAACAAATTTAATCATTATCATTTTATAAGAAAAAACTCACTCGCGAGAGATCGTGTTGTGACGCTGACATTAACTAAAATCATCGCTACTTCTAAACTATTAATTATTATGATCTAAAGCTTTTCAAAAAATTCTATCATAGTTTTTTACGCATTTTTTCCACGAGAAGTCTTTGCTTACTCAAAATTGGCTCGATAAACGAAACACTGGAAGCTGCAAAAGTCCGATTCATGCTGAGCATCAGAAAAAAATTAATAAAAGTTTTCAAAATTTTTATTTTAAATTCCTGTTCCTCTGTGCATCGAGAGGTACCTTAAGGTATATTTGCTGAAAATTTAATTCAAAAATTCAAAAAATGACAAACAGAGCACAATCAAATTTCACATACATGTATATCTTTTAAAAATTAAAATTCGAAAACTTTTCCGAAAGCCTCCAGGGGGCTTCGTTTTTACACGAGAAAGTTTTATGTACCCTTATAGCATCAGGAACCTCAATTAAGAAGGTTCTGTAGTAAATTTCAGGCATGAATAGGAAAATTCCAAATTTAAATCCGACTTGAACCTGAATTTGAAAGGTGCTGCAGTGATTTTGAGACAGGCATAGGAAAATTTAAAATTTTACCCTGGTCCCAAACTGTAAACGTTTTTTAAAAATGCCCTGTTATTCCTAAAACGCTGGAAATTTGGACTTTTTAATAATAATAATAATAATTTTGGTGAAACTCAATAAATTGCTATCGAAATAGTAAAGTCAATTAAGGATGTGATGTATTTAATTCAAATAAGCCGTACATAATTTTTAAATTTTCACTTGAACTTGATCTGCAACATTTTCTAGCAAAATTTCTGTTTTTGCTAAAAAGATGGAATATTTTTTCTTTTCTATGAAAATTTCTATGTAGAAGCTAGAAAAATTTGTATTAAGGTAATAATCTTAATTTGAAAGGTGCTATAGTGAATTTCAGACATGCATTGGAAAATCAAAATTTTTCACCGAGAAATTTGAATCGATGTAGTAGATAAACGTTTATTTTTTGATCTGTCAGCCTTGCAAAACTGACTTGTTTACGCTCCCACTTCTCTAAAACCGCTCGCCTTGCCTTCCTTGCTTCGCGTCGCCTGGCACGCATGTCCCTACTTTCTCGCTTTGCCTCGCATTGCCAACGTCTGTCTGCGCGGCTAATATCTAATACTTATCTACTATTTACAATATTTACAATCTTTTTATAACCTGCTTCCTCTTCTATTTACAATATTTCCTTTTCTATTTCTCTTCCTCCTGCCTTCTCTTCTTGATCTTAGCGAACACCCCCTTCACCCATGCTACTGCCCTTTTGTCTCCCCTTTCATGCAACAATACTCCCATGCTTATCCGACTCCCTTCCAGCTCTTAACACTCCTCCAAAAGTGCTTCACTTTTACACCTCCCTTCCTGCAGAATTCGCTCATCCTCTTCCCTCCATGCATCCACATCTCATTCTCGCTGTAAGTTCCTTACTTCGTTTCTCTTTTTTCTCATACAAATATTGTGCTCTCTCCCTTGGCATAATCCGCACATAGTTCCTATTCAAGCTTTCCGCCCTTATTCTCTCCTTCCCTTCTGCATTTTGCCTCTCTATGTCATTATCTTTAACCATCTTATATACCTTCCTTCCTTCTTCGTGCGTTCTTCTCACCTCATCCATCTGCAATCCATTCATTCTAAAATACCTTACCCTTTCCACCTCCATCTTCTTACCACTACGTATGCTCTCCTCCTTCCACCAACATTCGCTAACCATCTTGCTTCCTTTATCTTCAAAAAATTTCGCCTCATATTTACATGCTCGAATCCCCGTTATCATCCCTAAACTCGTTTTTCCTGTCTGACTCCTGAAAATATAGTTCGGGGTATTCCTTGCTAACCCCATTGTCCAATTCATATACAGCTGCTGTATTCTATTTACATCCTCACTTATCTTCGACCCCGCACCTCCACTCCATAAAATAAAACACTTATGCCTAGCAAATTGAACAAATTTATACTCCTTCTAAAATCACACGTGAACAACCTCTTTTTTAGCCCCCACACCTGCCTCGTCACCACATTTGCCCTTCTAACTTTCTCTGTTATATAACCATTCACTCCCCCATTCCTCCGTAACAGGAAGCCCATGCATACAAAATATTTCACGTCCTATACCGCCTGTCCCTTCCATTTCTACTGCCCTCTCTTATACCTCCTATCTCCTTTCCTGAACACCATAACCATGGACCATCTTTTCATCATCTCCTTTGAAGCCTCTTCGCTCTTTGATATCAGCACTATGTCAGCTGCATGTGCGAGTAAACATATCCTTACACCTACTAACAATCCGTCCGTTAGCTTACTTTCCATATCCGCGATTAAAATTGCAAAAAGCGTTCGGCTAAGAGGACATTTTTGCCGTAACACCCTATTCATTTAGAAACCCTCTGAGATTTCCTCCCCTCATCGCACAATGTATTTCGTCTCTTCATATAACTCTCTGACCTTCTCGATCAGGCCTTGCTCTACTCCCTTTTCTTCCATCGCTTCCCACAACCTCCCCATATTCACCGACGGAAACAAGCCTGTTAGATCTACAAAAACCGCGTACACTTTTGCACCCTTTTTAGCTTATTCTCTATCCATCACGTGCTGCAAGACGTAAACATAGCCCACATAAAGCCCACCTGCATCTCCGGCAGCATTCCTTTCTCCTTGACATACTTCCGCAGCCTATTCGCCAACACAATCGCGTATACTTTGCACGTCCTATTTATTAGCGTATTCTCTCTACATTTTTTCTGCTTCTCCCTATCTCCTTTTTAATACAGTAGTACGATCAATACCACCCTCCACCCTCTTGTAAATCCCACCCCATCCATACTCTTTTAACTACGTTCATCACCATCTCCCTTACCTGTTGTATCCCAAACAATCCTGCTTCGTTCTCTGTTTTGCTCAGCCCTTCTACGTGTATCTGATCCCTGAAATGAATCTTCAACAAATTCCATCCATTCCTCACTCCCTATCTTCTCACTTATCCCCAACCTACGTATCCTGAACCTATTCATTTTATCGCGCGTCTCTTTCTGTCTTAGCACTTCTCAACTCCTCTTCTAGATCTTTCCCCTTTTCCTTCTCTTTTTTTCTTACACATAAACTGAAACTCCTTCCTCATTACTACCTACGCCTCCCTTTTCCCAGTTCCTTCTTTCCACTTCCTGTACTTCCTTTTCGTCTATGCAAAAAAGTACCTTCTGCTCCCTACAGATGTCTCTTAAGACTACTGCCGCTCACCGCCCCAAATTTCCCCTTTATTTGCTCCATTCCACCCCTGACAGCCCTTGCTACTACGAGAATCATCCTTGGTCCCCTTGAAGGTCCAAACTCCTGACTACAAACTATCTTGATCCCCTGCCAACCTAACCTTTTTTCCCCTATTTAGCCAAATCCCACCCTACAACTACTCTGAAAATTAATTTTTAACGGTCCCATTCACTTTTTAAAACCACACTCACCTCCTAGGCACACGTTCTCGCTACTGCCACCAACCTGCAAGACACTTAAATCCATCTGATAATTTCAATTTAGAAGGGGCTGTAGTAATTTTGAGTTTGGCATAGAATTCCAAATTTTTACTCAACTCCGAGCTATTAAATTTTTTGAAAAATTACCTGTTTTTACTAGGAGGATGGAAAACTTGAAATTCTCATGAAAATAATTATTCAAAAGGTAGGCACATTTGAATGGAGGTAGAAACATAATCTTCGAAGGTGTCATAGGTTATTCCAGGTAGTCATCGAAACTTTAAGTTTTTCATAATTACCCTAAGCTTAAAAATTATCTAAAAAATTCCCTGTTGTTTCGAAGATAATGGGAATTTTACCCCCGCAATAATAAAAATTCGCCCCTTCACTGCATAAACTCCTAGTTTGGTGTTACATTATCTCGAAACAATTTGATCGAAGTGATAATTATAGAAAATTAGAACTGAAAATTAAAAATTTTAATGAGATTTGAATCAAATTTCAAAACGTATTTAAAGTCCAGTAATTAAATTACTGTGCAGAATTGCTGGAAATAATAAATCACAACAAACAAATATTTGTAAAAAATAATCACCAACGTTTCGGCACTCATATAGTACCCTTATAAAGGCAAACAAAATAAATAAAAGAAAAAATAATAATGAAAAATACCCGATCAGGAAGGAACAGCTACAAAAACCATGATGCTCAGAAATTTTTCAAACAATTTATTATTGTTTTTAGCAATTTTATCTTAGAAAAGAGATGGAAAGTCATGGTAAAAAAAATTTCCCTTTTGTCCAGTTTTCACTTGCAGTAAGTTAATATTTCATTTAATGTAATAAAAATAGTTTTAAGAAAGATTGTTGTTTATAACTATTCTTATCTATATTAATGCCAGATACTTGCGGTTTTTTTCCGAACTTTTTTATTTTTGTATTTGCCTTTACAGTTATGAATAAGTAATAAATAAATGTTACAGATAATCATGTTTTAAACCATCTATTTTTTTGTTTGAATTAATATAACTATTTATTAATTGTTCCTAACTTGTATTTTTTATTATCTCATTAAGTAAACAGTTGAAAAAAAAACAAACATAAAAAACCTAAACTGGCGAGCAATTATCTAAGAAAAGATAATTGTAAAAAAAATGTAGTAGAAGATAGTTTTTGCAATAAAAATTTGTTTAAAAATTTATTTTGGTTTAATTTAAATAATTGTTACCGAACCGTAAGAGACGAGTGGACCAAAAATTCAATATTTCGGATAGAACCGCAACTTTGTGTCATTACTCAAATATAATCTTATTTAAAATTAAAATAAATTATTTAAATGATAAGGTTTGTTAATTTTAAATAATTATTTACTTAGACACAATTGAAAATTGGACAAACAGTGGAAACTGTCGGGAAAAACTGCAATTTTCTATGTATTAAAAGCAACCTGCATTAAACTAACCACAAAAATCATAATTAGCGCCAGAAACTCGATAAAGCCCTTTTATTTATAAATTTAAGAATTTTTTTGTGATGGAAAACACGTGCTTAACTTTATGGGGCTTTCGCGAAACCTCTAAATATAATTTTTTTTAAATGGATTTATTTTTTCGAGGCTTCAAACAAGTTTATAAGCAATATACATGGAAATTAAAAAAAAAATAAAATAAAAACCTAAATTTGTCGACAAATCATTTTTGGATAAGATGCGTAGGTTTTGTTTAAATTGCAAAAAATATCATTAAAATAAAAAAAAATTACATTTCTGGAAAAAGGACACAACGTAAGAAAAAACGTCACAAAACAAGACTTGCTTACCATAAAAAGAATTAAAAAGTTACTTTTGTTTTAATCGTAATAAATAATATATAAAATAAAAAAAATTAATTTCTGAAAAAACAACTTAGCACAACAGAAGTAATTGGAAGAAAAAGCTTGTTACGCCAAAAAAAGTAACATTTTGTTACTAATCATTTTTCAATAGGTTGCGTAGTTTTTGGCTATAATTTTTTTGTAAATTATTTTTGATTGGGTGCGTAGTTTATTTTTAATAGAAAAAAATAACATTAAAAATGAAACAAATTAAGTTTTGGAAGAACGACACAAGATATGAAGAAAATTAATAAACTCTTCTTCCACTTTGATTTTATCCTTACTTTCTTTATCTTGTATTTTTAATTTTCTGTTTTTCTCTCTATAATCATTTATTTTTTGAATTTATACCATTTTTAGGCTAGCCGAAAATAAAAATTATTGCAACATAAGTAACAAATATAAAAGTAGTCATGAAAAATAAAATTTGTAAACATTTTTTTACCAGGATAATAAATTCGTCTCTTACATTTCTAAAGACGTCAGTGAAAACTATTTGATTTTATAGTCTAGTCAAGTTAGAATTTATGCTGGTAAAAAATATATACAGAATTTTTTTTGAAAAATAGTCTTTCTAATGAAATACGTAAAATCTGAGCTTTATTAGACGTATGCATGTATTGTTAATTAACAATAAAATGAAAATTGAAAAGAATTTTAACAGGGTTTTTTAGACTGTGGTTTTCGGTATCATAACACGGTATCACGTTTTCGGAAAAGCATTCATAACACAACCAGCAGATCCCAAATTATCATTTTTCAAAAATAGTAACTTGCACACAAAAATTGTTTTTTTATCTATAATTTTTAATTTGTTTTTCAAGCCTAGAATAAATTCAGAAAAATCACAACTTTTTTGCAGCCTAAATCCCTTACAGTCCCGATGAAAAAACATAATTTAAAAACTAATATTATCAAAATCTGTCCCATTCCTTTTAGTAAAACGAAACCCATATTTTTTATATTAATCCTGGGCATTCTCAAACTCCTTACCCTGAAACAAACAATTACAAAATATATTATATTCATATAATATTTTGCATTTTCTCTGAACAAGGGTATTGAAACATTTGAATCTTGTAATATTTCCACCACAGGGTCTTTTATAGACGGAATAAAATAATGACTCAGATAAAAATAAAAAATATTCAAATCTATGTAATTATTTTAAACGAAAAATTACTTTTTTATATAATACTTGAATTTTCAATAAAATAACTTTTCTCACAAAATGATTGTATTTTCAACCTAAAAAGATGAATTCTAAAAAAAGAGCAATTTGATGTCTTAACAGAAAAATAAAATTTCATTTAAGAATATGATTTTCAAAACCAAAAACAAGATTTTTTAAAAAATAAACATTTTTCAGTCATCAAAAAATTGACCTACATAATTGAACATTCAAGCCAAAGGACAAAATGTCTGTACGAAAATGAAATATTTGACCATGAAATATGAATTTTCAGAAAAAAATTAATTTTCAACAATATAGTTTAACTTCTAGCTACGTAGCTAAATTCACAATTAAAAAAAAGTTTCCAAAAAAATTAAGCTTTTAACCAAAAAGATGAATTTTTAATTAAAAATATAAATCGTCAACAAAAAAATTATTTCTTAACAAAGTGGTACAGCCATCCAACAAAAAAGTTTAATTCTCAAGAAAAAAAATTTATTTTCAACCAAAAAGTTGTAGTTTATCCAAAAAGATGCATCTAATAGATAAATATATCAATTTAAATTAAAAATACAAATTTAAAAAAATATAGTTAAATTTTCAATTAACAAATATTTAAGTTGACTTTTTAACGCCAAAATATGAATTTTAATCAGTTAATTTTATAATAATAATAATAATGATAACATATAATTTATAATAATAAGGCAAATAAATTAATAACAAAAATATTGTATCAGAGTCACCGCAAGAATTCATTTTAAAAATTCCCTAATTTTTCCTGACCATTGATAATAAAAGACCAGAAGTTCAGACAGGTAAAATTTTTACCTTATAATCTTTTATAAACATTACAAAACAATTTTAAATTTAAACTAAAAAAGTTTAAATTTATTCGTCTTAAAAGTTATTTAAACTTATAGAAAGTCCCTGACTTTTCCCTGACTAATAAAATTTTCTGAATTTAAAAAAAATTGCTGCTGGCTAGGTTTGCTTTTCATTCACCGGGATTATTTGGCATGTGAAGTTAAATTTATATTGAATCTCAGTACAATATACTGTAAGAGTTATTTGTTTTATTTGCGAATTTCCTAAAATTACGTATATAAATGAAGGAAACCCCTCCCCCCTGTAACAAATCGTATCCAAATTTATCGACCACTCTCCCCCTCCTTGAGCTGTCACGTAATTCAAATATGGTCCCTAATCAGGAAAGTAAGAATCATAATTATTATCACCGGTTAAAGTAAACCGCGTCCGCCTACCGTATCAATTTCCATAAGATAAATAAAAACTATGGTTGTAACAAGTAGGCGGGGGGGGGGGTATAGGTGGAAATGTTATTACGAACTAAGATATCATTAAATACAAGAATAAAAACAATCTAAATTTTTACATAAAAATCTATTTTTAATTAAAAAGGCTACTATTATATTATATTCTCATAATTTACGATTGTGAAAGTATTAGAATTGTCCAAAATTTGAAACCACAGTTTTTCAACGGATCTACACGTTTTGAGACCCCTCGAATCCGAAAATCAAGTTTCTGGATTTTGAATTTTTTTTGTATTAAAAATTTTTATTTACGCCTTTCAATAATGCTCAGAAGGCCAAACAATTTATTTTAATGACTTTTTTAATAAAAATAAAATTCTCAGAGTTATAGCGTTTTCAAAATTTTTAAAATCAATCGAAAATCAAAATTTTAAGTCAAACAACGCACGATATGAAAAAAGTCAAGAGAAGAAAAACATTGATTTTTAATAGCAATTCAAGTTTATCATAGCAACTTTTTGGAATATCTGGAAAAATCGAAAATTTTGATTGCACAAAAAATAATTAAAAATGAGAAATTCCATTTTTTGGTCAAACTATGCGTGATACGATAAAAGATGAATTAACACAAATGGATATACAAATTCGTAAGTAAACACTTCTTGATAGGATGCGTAATTTTCTGTTATTCATGAAAAATAACAATGAAAATAAAAAAATAATTTTTTTTTGGAAAACGACAGAAGTTACGAAAAAAATGATTACCCAACAATTTTTTACCCAAAAAAGAGCTTAAAATTTGTTCTGGATTATTTTTTATAGGACACGTAGTTTTGGTTTTAATCATAAAAATTACAATAAAAATAAAAATAAAAATGAAAAATTTGGGGAAATACTTCAAAGGGCACGATAACAAATTGACAAAAAAAGTTATTTACCCAAAAAAGAGATACAAATTTGTAATAATTTATTACATTTTCATCACTGATGATTGAGAAAGTATTAGAATGGCAAAGGACGAAAAGTACGAAATAAAGTTCAAAGAGAAATGATAGCTTTTGAAAAATCCTAGAAAATAAAATTGAATAATTTTCCAATAGGATTCGTAATTTTGTGTTTATTAATCATAAGTAATATGTAGAAAAACTAAAATTTCAATACACTCGAACTCCTGTATAACGATGTCCTCTATAACGATGACTCCTGTACAGCGATGCGCGGAGCTCCTGCATAACGATGGCAATTCCTTTCTCCTCATCCCCACTTTTTCCATTGGCAGGTTGAGATATCGATAACTATCGACCATTTTCAATCGATCAACAGCGCGCAACTACAAAAGCGTCGCGGTGGTGGGGACCCCTCTCTGCATCGTTATACAGGAGTTCCAGTGTATTACGCAAAATTAATATTAAAATAAAAATCATGTTCATTCAAGTTTCATTTCGGCATTTCCAATGCAAATAATAAATATCCGAGCGCGAGAAACGCGAGTTAACCCAATACCGAGTGCGAAGTAAATGCAACTTTAATGTTAAGAAGTCATATTTGTAGCAAAAATTTAAATATTTTTTTATAAATGTTTTTTTTTTTGTTGAAGGTTTATCTGTTCAATAAAAATTTAGTTATTTAATTGAAAATTCGTTTTACGTTTGTCTAAAAATAAAATTTGTTAAAATATTCAATTTTTGGTTAAAAGTTTAACTATTTGGTTAAAAATGTATCCTTCTTTGTTGAAAGTTAAACTTTTTGGTTGAAAATTTTTCTTTCTTTTAGAAATTTAAACTTTTTGTTTGAAAATCTATCCTTTTTGGTCAAAAATACAATAATTTTTTGGTCAAAATATCAATTGTTACATGCTTCATTGAGCATTTTTGTTGTGTTTTTTGGAAAAAAATGTTTCACGTAAAGTTGAATTAGTTTGTAAAATTTTTAATCAAGGACTCATAATTATAGTTAACAATTCATTTACTTGCTATTAAATGAACTTTTATGTTCAAAATTCTACTGTTTCGTAGAAAATTCATATTTTTGGATAAAAAATCAACATTTTAGTGTAAAATTAAACTTTTGGTTGACAAACGATATTTTTGATTCGGAAATTTTACTGTTTTGTAGAAAATTCTTCTATATGACCTTAAAATTAAGTTTTAAAATTAAGTTATTTTGTTAGAAATTTATTTACTTTATTCAAAATTCCTCTTGTTTAGTAGGACATTAATCTTTTTGGACGAAAATTCATCTTTGTGTTATAAAATTTAACAAAATTGTTGAAAATTAATTTTTTTATTAAAAAGGATTTTCTTTTTAATCAGAAAATAGAACGATTCTATTTCCGAATAAAACTTCATTATGTATATTGGATAGGTTGGAAATTTCTCTATTTGGATTAAACAGTATTTTTCTCGGTCGAAAATTCATCTTTTTGGCTAGAAATTTAGTAATTTTGTTGAAAATTGTTTTTTTTCTTGTTCAAAGTTTTTTTTAATCAGAGTTTTTATCTGAGTATTTTACTTATGCATTATTGGTTTAAACCTTATCCTGTATATTTTATAAGTTAAAAATTCAATTGGTAGAGAATTATTGTATTTTGTTGTAAAATTTAAGGATTGTTTTTCGGCAGGAAATTATTCTTGTTTGTTGAAAATGTAACTTTTTGGTTGATAATTTAAATTTTTAGTTTCAAAATTCAACTATTTAGTTAAAAATTCATTTGTTTTTGGTTAATATTTAATGCTTTTTACATTATCATCAGAGAAGGCATTAGAATTTAATGTGAATTAATATGTCTATCGGCATGTCTGTCTGTATTTTTACTTGGAAATTGATCTATTTCAATTTTATTATTTATTTATAGTTTATTTTATTTATAGTTAATATTTCTATCATTTGGACAAAAAATGAATCTACTCTGTAGGAAATTCAATAATTTCATAAGAAAGTATTTTTTAAATTGAAAATTGATCTATTTCATTTTTGTTTAAAAATATATTTTAAATTAAAAGTTTAACTACTTAGACAAACTTTCTTAAGGCAATTTTTCCTGTTGAAGATTATTCATTTTAGCTGAAAATTCAATCCTTTAGACGAAAATTAATCTGCTTTGTAGGAAATTCGACAATTTTATAAGAAAGTCAATTTCTGGTTAAAAATCCAATTGTTGGCTCAAAAAATCGCCTTATTGTTTAAAAATTAAACTGTTTTGGTTAATAACTCTGTTCTTTTATAATTTTCATAAAGGGCGCGTAAATTTTATTTTAATTGTAAAAATAAGAGTAGGAATAAAAAAATTAAATTTTTTGAGAAACGAGACAGGAGACGAAGAAAAGACAAAGGCGTTCAACAAAAAATAATTACACATTTTGCATAAGCTCTTGGTATAAAAAAATTAAACAACAATAACATTTTACTTAACTACATTTTCACGCCTAATTTTTGGTTCAAATCGTAAACCATAGCATTAAAAATAAATTAATTAAATGTTGAAAAATCATCTTTTTTGGTCGACAACTCAACTGTTTCGATGATTTTTCCCCCTCGAAATTAATCCTTCGTTATTTGAAAATCTATGTATTTTGTTTATGAAATATGGTATTTTTGGTAAAAAATTAGTCATCTTATTTGGAAAATTTCCGTTTACTTGATTGAAAAAAAATTATACTTGATTGAAAAATTAACCATCACTTTATAAATTGAATTACTTTGTTAAAGTTAATTTATTTGCATGAAATAATATTATTCGTTAAGAATTTATCTTTTTCATTGAAATTCATCTTTTTATGTTGAAAATTCTAATATTTTTTTTTGAATTCATTCTTCTAGATAAGAAATTCCAGTTTTTGGTTAAAAATTGTTTTAGCGAAAATTTATCTTTTTTATTTTTAAAATCCAGCTGTTTATTTAAAAATTCGTCTATTTTGTTAAAAATTCTTTGCTTCTGACCAAACTCTCAAATGTTTTTTTTAACATTCATCTTCTAGTTGAAAATTTAACTGTGTTGAAAATTTCTTTTTCAGGAAACAATTTTTTTAGTTCAAAATTCAACTATTTGTTTGATAATTCATGTATTTTGTTGAAAAAGATTTTTGCTTTGAAATCGTCCATATTCTTTTTCCAAAAATTTTATAACAATAGGAAATAAAAATTTGCATAAATAGAAAAGGTCTTTACACTGATTCGTAAATAAAAAGATAAATAATATTCTTCATTTGAAAAAGTAGATTTTTATTTTTTTAATCAACTGTTTTGTCGAAAATGCATTTTTTCGCTTCAAAATAATGGTTTTAGCTCGACATTTCACTGTTATATTACTGGTTTAAAATTGATTCTTTTTGGTTAAAAATTTATTTAATTTGTTAAATAAATTTTCATTTTGATGGAAAATGAATCATAATTATTGGAATTTTTTTGCTTGCAAATTCAAGCATTTGTGAGCGATTAATCTCTTTGCTTTCTAAAAAATATTCATGACTTGAAAATTGAATTCATGTTGAAAAGTCGTCTTCTTTGTAGAATTCAATATTTTTTTATTAAAAATTAAAATCTTGCTTGTTCGAAATATCAAACACTACATTTTGCGTTCGGAATTCATCTTTTTGTAACAAAAAATCGTCTCTATAATTGCTAAATAATATATTTTTTCGGAAACTCGTTTTTTCTTAGTTTGAAAACTAATGCACTTTTTGGAGATTTTCACTATTACAGTTGAAACGAACTATTTCGTTGAAATTTTTGTTGTTAAGAATTATAATTTTTTCTTAAATTTTATTTTTAAATTTAACAGTGCCATTTAAATAGTCACAAATTTAGTTGAAAATTCGTCACTTTGTTTACGAATGTAACTATTGCTTCCAAAATTACTGTTTTAATTTTAAAAATTTATGTTTTTTAGCTGAAAATCCGTGTATTTTTTATGAAAATTCATCTTTTTTTGGTAGAAAGGAAACTTCTTAGTTGCACATTAAATTTTTGGCTTAAAATTCAACTATTTCAGCTGAAGATCCACCATTTTAGTTAAAATTTCACTAGTTTGGTTGAAAATAAATTTTTTCACTGAACATTTAATTATTCCATTTTTGGTTGAAAATTAATCTCTATCATTTCTGAATTCAACGTTGTGATTGCAAAATTTTCCTAGTTAAAAATTCAAGTATTTTGTTGAAAAATCATGTCTAATTGAGAATTTGACTTTTTAGTAGAAAAATCCACTTATTTGTTGTGAATTCAAATATTCTAGTGAAATCTTCATCAATTTAGTTGAATATTCCTTAAGAAATTACAGTTTCTGGTTAAAAATTGTTTTTTGAAAATATATATTTTTTACTTTGAAAAACCAGCTGTTTATTTAAAAATCCCTCTTTTTTGTTAAAAATTCTTTTCTTCTAACCGAACCCTCAACTGTTTTTTTTAGCATTCATTAATAATTAACTATTATGCCGAAAGTTTAATTATTTTGTTAGGCTTCATTTTTTTTATAAAATATTAACGATTATATTTTTCATTAAGAATTCATCATTTTATCGAAAATTCAATTTTTCGTGTAGAAAATTCAGCTATTTTTTTTTTGAGGTTTACATTTTTTCAAAACTCGATTGATTGGTTAAAAGTTCATCTTTTTAGGAATAGTTGAAAACTCATGTCTTTAATTGAGAACTTGCCTTTTTAGTAGGAAATTAATCTTCATGTTTGAAAATTTATCTTTTTGGAAGAAAATTCCGCTTATTGGTTGTGAATTCAAATATTCTCGTGAAATATTCATCAATTTATTTGAAGATTCTTTTTTTTCATAAGTTCAAAACTGCTTGGCTTAAAGTTAAAAGAGATGAAATATAATTTGCTTGGTTGAAAGTTTAACTATTTTGTTAAAAATTCGTTTGATTGTTGTTCGAAAATTAATTTTTTTATTGAAAATTTAATTATTCCATGTTTGGTTAAAAATTGAAGTTACATATTCATTAATTTGGCTGAGAATTAATCTTTTTGATTAAAAATTAAAATTGTTTGGTTGGAAGTGAAACTCGTTGGAAAAAATTGATCTTTTTCGTTTAAGATTAACAATTACTTTAGTTAAAGAGTTATTACTTTTGAAAAACTGTAAGCAGTTCATCTAGTAATCTGATTTTTCACCGTAAAATTGAAACTATTTCCAGATTTGACAATTGTAATAGTAAATACAGAAAAAGTATTTTTTTGGCATCTGTTTAATTATAATTAAAAAGAATCCCTTCAGCCCCAGGATATTGTTATCAAAAATTGTTAAGCTGAAAATTTCTACTTTTTAAAAAGCTATAAAAATTGAAAATATTTCATCGCTAACATTTTAGAATGTTCATTTTTTAAAAAGTACAATGTATAAATGTTTTAAGTTTAATTCATTGATTAGTATTAATTGATCATAGTATATAATTTACCATTCGAGATGGTTCGAGAATGCCTATTTTTGCATTGTTATATATAGCAAAAATACTAAAATTCAATCAAAACTTGACACTTTTTATGAATAAATAAGGAAGAACATAGTTTTTATTAACAATCAGAGCAGCTGTATTAGTAATTCAAAAAATGCATGAAAACATGTAATTTAATATTAGGAAAACTGAATATAAATATTTTTTATTGTTCATGTTTTTAATGAAATTAATGAATGTTGTGAACAGTTGTAAGTGTTGAAAATTTCGAACATTAATTGATAATATGATTTAACTAATAACAATAGAAATAGTAACATTTAAACATTATTAAATAGCCTGAAAATATACATTTTTATTAATTCATCTAGTCATTTCCGCTCCCTAAAAATATATATATTTATATATAATATATTTATAATCAGGTTTGCGACTTCTGATTGTAGAAAAATTCAAGTTTTCGTTATTTTAGTAATTTTGGTCAATTTAGAAAATAAATTTTTACTTTATTTACAGCTACAGGGTATATGAGTGAAAATAATTATTTTTTATATTTTAGAAAAGGGAGTTTCGGTAAAGAAATAAAATTTCCCTTAGAACAGGGAATTTTCGACATAGAAGGGGAATTAAAAATAATTAAAACTCGGATTTAGAAGAATCATAGAAGAGTATTTTGAAAAGGAAATATTTATATATTATAATATAAATTTTTATTTACATTTTTCGTTAGGAACTTACCTTTTTTCTTGAAAATTCAACTACTTGTGATTAAAAGCTGAACTATTTTGTTAAAAAATAATTTTTTTCCGAAGATTGATCATTTTCATATAAAATGTCATCTATTTTTAAAAATGTAACTAGTTTGTTAAAAAATTAGTTTTTTTAAGTAAAAATTTATCTATTTCAGTGTAAAATGTAACTGTTTCGGTTGAAAATTGACCTTTTATACTTTAAAATTGAACAATTTAGATGTAAATTTGTATTCTTAAGTTAAGATTCAGTCATTTCGTTGAAAATTAACGCATGTTGTTAAAAAATCGACTTTTTAAAAGTAGAAATTGAGTTTTTTCTTTGAAAGTCCATCCCCACATTTAAAAATTTTTCTTTTTGGTTTAGAAATAAGTTTGTGTTAAAGATTTTAATTGCAGATTCATCATTTTAATTAAAAAATTATTTCTTTGGTTAAAAAATGAGCTATTTAATGGACTTGTTTTCCTTTTGAATGAAAACCATTTTTTTACCGAAAATTTAATTAGTTTTCTGAAAATAAGATTTTTTTAAAATTTAATATTTAACGGAAAATTAAACTATTCCATTTGTGGTTTAAATGTTATCATTTTTAGATGAAAATTCAAATATTTAGTTGAAAATTAATTTTTTTATTTTCTCATTAAAGAAGGTATTAGATATGTTTAAAATTGGACAGCCCCCCCCCCCCTCGGTTTTTGTCAAATGTCCACGTTTTGAGACCCATTGCATCCGAAAAATAGGTTTTTACGAATGTGTCTGTCTGTCTGTGAAAAAATTATTCTATTAGATTAGCCTTTGGCACACTGTGTTAGTATCATGAAATGAAGGTCAAGTTCGTTATAGAATAAAAATAGAATAAAAATTCACAAAGTTGGCGCATTTTAAAAATATTTAAAACATCTTTTTTTAAATTCAAAAACTTTCTATACGGTTATTCGTAGTATTTAAAAATGCGAACATTTTTTTCAAATCAATTTTTTTGATAAAAGAAATATTTACGAGAGTTATAACACTTACAAAATAAATAAAAAAACAAAAAATAAAAATTGTAAGCTAAACTAACGCACGATGTGAAACAAATTTAAGCAATAAAAAACGTTAATTGTTAAAGGTACCCTGAGAGATTATAAAAATTTTGAATTTTTTCGAAAAATTGAAAATTCAAAGTTTCACGGCACAAAAAATAACAAATTCCATTTTTCGGTCAAACTATGCAAGATACGACAAAAGATGTGAAAATAAAAATTCTGCATCAAAAAAAGATTTGCACATTATGTATTATTCTCTTCTTGACAGGGCATGTAGTTTTTGATTTATCCGTAAAAATCAGCATTAAGAATAGAAAAATTAAATTTTAGACAAGCGACACAAGTTACGAAATTAAACAACTTTTTCAAAAATTGATGCAATTTGCGGAAAATTTGTCTTTTTTGTATGAAATTAATCTTCTTGTTTAAAATTCATCTTTTTGGTAGGTTTAAAATTCAACTACTTAAGTTGAGGATTCAGGATATAAGTCGTTTTCTAGTTGAAAATTAATTTATTTCGTTTAATTATTATTCCTTCACAATTTTACACATTTTTTTTCATAAAAATCACTTTTAATCGGGAATGATTAAACTGCGATAAGCCACCTGGTGACAAAAATCTGAACTAGAAAGAAAAGGTACGTTTTTAAAGTTGCATTTTAATTTGTGCATGAAAGTGTTTTAACTATAATTTAGATAAAATTTGTCGCTACATACATGATCTAAAGTTTATTTAAGCTTACAAAGCATTAAAACTTACATAATATCGTAAACTAATTCTTTGTTTATAACTTATTTGACAAAAGTGTATTCTTTCACTGGGTAAGATGGAAATTAAATATAAAAATATTTATTTTTAGTATACAATTATTATTTCATACTTCATAGAACAATCGTAATAACACTTTTATGCAAAAAATAAAATGCATCTATAAAATGCTACCTACTCTTGCTATTTCCAGTTTTCGGCAACAGGTGGCGAAATGTTAGACCACCATTCCTAAAGATCTTAAATGCCCAAGAATTTCTGTTGAGCAAATGGCATATAGTGTTTTAAAATAATATATTATAATTACTTCGTTTATATTTTGCAAAAACATTCTAGAGTCCAATAACCATATAATTTTTTAAATTACTGAGTTGATCAGGTAATTCCAGAAAGTCAGGGAATGTCAGCGAAAACCTGATAGAGTTAGGGAATTTTTGATTAAAATTTGGTTTCTCTTTCGCTTCAGGATTTGAACTATTTTGTTAAAAATTGATATGTCTCTGTTGAATTCAACTATTTTTGGTATAAAGTTTATATCATTCTTAATTGAAAATGCAACTGCTTAGTTGGACGTAGAACTAATTGGTTAAAAATAATTTAATTTGGTTAATGATTCATAATTTTATTCGATGAATCTATTTTTGTTATAAATTTAATTATTTTGCTGAAAATTATGTTTTCCATTTAATTACTTAATTTTTTCTAAATCTTCTTTTTTGGGTAGAAATGTATCCTCAATAGGTGCATCTTATTTTTTGGTTAAAAATTAATTTCCGGGATTGGAAAATTATTTTACTTAGTGAAAATTTAAGTGTTTTATTTTTTACGCAAAATTGATCTTTTTAGTTGAAAATTCATGTATTTTATTAAAAATCAAATTTTTTTTATTTAAAGATTTTAGTCATTTACCATTTACCATTTTAGTTAAAAATGCCCTTAAACTATTTTATTTTTAGTGGAAAACGTACCTTCTTTGATGGAAATTTAATCTTTTTCCTAAAAAATATTCTATTTTGTGTAAGGTGTAACTATTTTATTTTCTGTTAAAAATTACTTAATTTGGTTAATTTTTTTCATTTGAACATTAATTATTTTAACTGAAAATTTAACTCGTACGTGTTTGGATCCAAATTTATCTTCTTAAGTTGAAAAACCAAGTATTTGGTTTAAAATTCCTGTATTTTCTTAACAATTCCACCTTGTGGTAGAATATTTAAGCTTTTCAGAGATAAATTCCTCTTTTTTGTTAAAAATTATTTGAAAATTCAAATATTTCGTTAAAAATGCATGTACCTTGTTAAAAATTCGTTAATTTTGGTAGAAAATTTACATTTTTTGGTAACAAATGGATCTTTCTTTATAGAAACTTAAGTCTCATTGGCTGAAAATTATACCATTTTGTTAAAAATTGACATTGATTTGATTGAAAATTAAGTTTTTTCTGAAAATTTAATTTTTTTATTTTTAGTTAGAAATTTATCTGTTTTAGGTGAAAAATCAATTATCTGTTGAAAATATGTGTTCTTTTGGTTGAACGTCTATTTTACTTAGCGACAATTCAAGCATTTTATATTTTGTAGAAAACTTATCTTTTTAGTTGAAAATTCTTGTATTTGGTTAAAAATTAAATTTTTTTAGTTTAAGATTCATCATTTTAGTTGAAAATTTACTCTAAATATTCAATGTTTTGTTTTTCAGAAAATGTAATTATTGTATTTTTTGTTAAGAATTAACTTCTGAGGTTAAAAAAACATACTTATTTTACAATTTTGACTGAAAATTTGTTTCTTTCTAGTTAGAAATAAATTTGTAAAATTAAGTATGTAATTATTCTATTTTTCCTTGAAAATTTTTTTTTCGAAAATAACTAATTTAGCTGAAAACTCGATTTTGTTTTTATAAATTTATACTTTTTAATAGAAAATTTATGTATTTTATTAACACTTAATATTTTTTGGTTGAAAATAATCTTTTGGGTTTAAAATTAAATTATTTTGTTCCGCATTATTTTTTTTGAAAATTGATTTTTTTAACTGACATTTGACATCTTCTAACTTTGGTTCAAAATTGATTTTTTTTAATGAATGTGAATGTACTTTGTGTAAAATAAGTTTTTTTGGTAGAAAATTAATATTTTAGTTTAAAAAACAAAACAAAAAATTTGTTTAAAAATTTATATTTTTGGTTAAAGATTTATTCATTTATTTAAAAATATATTTCTTTGGTTCAAAATTTAGCTTTTTGAATTTAAAACTCAACTAAAATATGTTTAAAATTGATTAAGAAACAATTTTGTGGGCATTAATAACATTAATCTTCAATTTTTATGGTTGTTTTTATATTATATATCGTTTTGATTAATAATTAGTTTTTTCTTATTTAGAAATAAATTTTTTGACTAAAAATGTAGCTCTTACATTTTTGGTCAAAAAAATATCTTTTTGATAGAATTTTAAGTCTTCTTGGCTGAAAAATATACTATCTTGTTATAAATTAACTTTGATTTGATTAACAATTAGGTTTTTTCTAAAAATTTTATTTTTTTTTTTCGCTAAAAATTTATCTGTTTTGTGTTGAAAATCAACTATTTGTTAAAAATCCGTCTTCTTTTAGTTGAAATTTTATTTAACTTAACGACAATTCAAGTATTTTATTTTTGCTCGAAACTTTATCTTTTTAGTTTAAAGTTCATATATTTGGTTAAAAATTAAATTTGTTTAGTTGAAGATTTATTATTTTAGTTGAAAATTCACTTTAAATATTCCTTTTTTTGTGGAAAATTGACCTTTTTTTATCAAAATGTGATCTTGTTCGTTAAAAAATGTTCTGTTTTTCAGATAATTTCACTATTCTGTTTGTTTTAAGAATTAATTTCTTAAATTCAAAAAAACATATTATTTTTAAATATGTTTTTGTTTTACAATTAATTCATTTTATTAAGAATTAATGCCTTTAAATAAAAATTTGTTTCTTTCTAGTTAGAAATTAATTTTTTAACTAAGGATGTAATTATTCTATTTTTGCTTGAAAATTGATAATTTTAGTAGAAAATTAATTATATTTGCTGAATTGCGTTTTTTCTTTTGTCAATTTATATTTTTTAATAGAAACTTTATATATTTTATTAAAAGGTAATCTTTCTTGGTTAAAAAAGTCTTCTTTGGGGTTTAAAATTAAATTATGTTGGTAAGAATTCCTTTTTTTGAAAATTGATTGTTTTAACTGAAATTTGAATTCTTCTAATTTTGGTTGATAATTGATCTTTTTTGGATGAAAATGAATCTACTTTGTGGAAAATGAGTCTTTTTGGTAGAAAATTAATTTTTATTGGTTGAAAATTCGACTAACTATTTGTTAAAAAATATTTATTTTTGGTTGAACATTCATTCATTCATTCATTCATTCATTCATTCATTCATTCATTCATTCATTCAATCATTCAGTTTTTGATTTTAAAACTCTACTAAAAATTATTTAAAACGTATAAAGAAACAAATTTTTAGGAATTAATATTGTTAATGTTCGATTTTTATAGTCCTTTTTGTATTATACATCGTTTTGGTTGAAAATTAGTTTTTTCTGAAAATTTAATTTTTTAATTTTTAGTCAAAACTTTATCTTTTTAGTTGAAAATTCATGTATTTGGCTAAAAATTAAGTTTGTTTAGTTAAAGATTTATCATTTTCGTTGAAAATGCACTTTAAATATTACAATTTTCGTGGAAAATTGAACTTTTTTTAATCAAAATTTCATTTTTTTCGCTAAAAAATGTTCTGTTTTTCAGAAAATTTAACTATTCTATTTTTTGCTAAGAAACAATTTCTTAGGTTAAAAAAAAACATTTTTATTTTTAAATTTGTTTTTTTTTTTGTATAGAAATTACATCTTTTGGATTGATAATTGTGATATTTGGTAAAAACCCACATTTTTGTTTTAAAATTCATTAATTTTGTTAAGCATTAATGCCTTTGACTAAAAATTTTTTTCTTTCTAGTTATAAATTAATTTTTTTAATGAAGGATGTATTTATTCAATTTTTACTTGATAATTTATATTTTTAGTCGAAAATTAATTGGGTTTTGCTGGACTTCGTTTTTCTTTTTGTAAATTTATATTTTTTAATAGAAAATTTATATTTCTTATTAAAACTTAATCTTTCTTGGTTGAAAATTCATCTTTTGGGATTAAAGTCAAATCATTTTATTAGGAATTCTTTTTATTTTAAATTGTTTTTTTTAACTGAAATTTGAACTCTTATAATTTTGGGGGAAAATTGATATTTTTTGGATGACAATGAATGTGCTTTCTGGAAAATTATTCTTTTTGGCAAAAAATTAAGCTTTTGGGTTGAAACTACAACAAACTATTAATTTAAAAAAATATATTTTTGGTTAAAAATTCATTCATTTATTTAAAAATACATTTCTTAGGTTCAAAATTTAGCCTTTTGATTTTAAAACTCAACTAAAAATTATTTAAAACGTATTAAGGAATAAATTTTTTTGGCATTAAAATAAAATTTATTAAACTTCGATTTTTATGGTTGTTTTTATATTGTATATCATTTTGATGGAAAATTAGTTTTTTCTTATTTAGAAATAATTTTTTTAACTAAAAATGTAGCTCTTACATTTTCGGTCAAAAATTGATCTTTTTTTTATAGAAATTTAAGTCTTCTTGGCTGGAAATTATACTATTTTGTTGAAAATTGAATTTGATTCTATTAATTATTAGGTGAGCTATTGGTTGTAAATCCGTCTTCTTTTGATTGAACATTTATTTTACTTAGCGACAATTAAAGTGTTTTATTTTTGGTAGAAAACTTATCGTTTTAGTTGAAAATTCATGTATTTGGTTAAAAATTAAGTTTGTTTAGTCAAAGATTTATCATTTCAGTTGAAAATTCACTTAAAATATTTCATTTTTTGTGGAAAATTGACCCTTTTTTTAATCAAAATGTCATATTTTTCGTTAAAAATTGTTCTGCTTTTCAGAAAATTTAACTATTCTATTTTTTGTTAAGAATTAATTTCTTAGGTTGAAAAAACGTATATATTTTAAAATTTACTTTTTTTGTATAGAAATTTCATCTTTTGGGTAGAAAATTTGTTTCTTTCTAGTTAGAAATTAATTGTTTTAACTACGGATGTAATTATTCCATTTTTGCTTAAAGATTTATATTTTTAATCGAAAATTGATTAATTTTGCTGAAAATTCGTTTTTGCTTTTGTAAATTTATATTTTTTAATAGAAATTTTATATATTTAATTGAAACTTAATCTTTTCTGGTTATAAGTTCATCTTTTGGGTTAAAAATTTAATTATTTTGTTAAGAATTCTTTTTTTTAAATTGATTGTTTTAACTGAAATTTTAATTCTCCTAATTTTGGGTAAAAATTTATCTTTTTTGGTTAAAAATTTATCTTTTGGGTTTAAAATTAAATTATTTTGTTCAGAATTCTTTTTCTTTTTTAATTGATTTTTTAAAACTGAAATTTGAATTCTTTTAATTTTGGATCAAAATTGATCTTTCTTGGATGAAAATGAATGTACTTTTGTGGAAGAGTCTTTTTGGTAGAAAATTAATTTTTTTGGGTTAAAAAAACAACTAACTATTTGTTTAAAAATCTATATTTTTGGGTAAATATTTATTCATTTATTTAAAAATTCATTTGTTAGGTTTCAAATTTCGCTTCTTGATATTAAAACTCAACTAAAAATTATTTAAAAGGTATTAAGAAACAATTTTTTTGCATTTATGTTATTATTCTTCGAGTTTTATGGTTGTTTTTGTATTATGTATCCCTTTGGTTGCAAATTGTTTTTTTCTTATTTAGAATTAATTTTTTTATCTAAAAATGTAGCTCTTACATTTTTGATCAAAAATTAATCTTTTTATAGAAACTTAACTCTTATTGGCTGAAAATTATACTATTGTGTTGACAATTGACTTTGATTTTATCGAAATTTAAGTTTTTTTTGAAAATTTAATTTTTTTATTTTTAGTTGAAAATTTTAATTAGTTGAAGATTAATCATTTTAGTTATAAATTCACTTTAAATATTCCATTTTTTTGTGGAAAATTGACCTTTTTTATCAAAATGTTATGTTTTCCTTTAAAAATGTTCTGCTTTTCAGCAAATTTAACTATTCTATTTTTTGTTAAGATAAAATTTCTTAGGTCGAAAAAACATATTATTTTTAAATTCGTATTTTTTTCCTAAGGAAATTGCATCTTTTGGGTTGAAAATTGCGATATTTGGTCAAACTTCAATATTTTTGTTTTACAAGTCAATTATTTTATTAAACATTAATGCGTTTGACTAAAAATTTGTTATTTACTGTTTTTGCCAATACATAACCAACATAACAATGCAAAAACAAGCCTACCGGATCGGAGCGCCTTCTATCGGATTTATTTGAACTACGATACCACTCCGGACGCTACGAGAACAGAAAGAGTGGGGGTGATGCATAGATGAATAGGATTTAATAAAAAAAAAAGCCGATCAAATTTAGGCTCTAATTAATTTCATAACAACGATTCTGTTTCAAACTTCCCCTCACTCAAATTTTAATAACTTATCTGTCAAATTCATCCCAAAAAATATCAAAGCAAGTTTAATATCTCATTTTTTCAGTTTCAATTCTTCATTTTTTATAAAATATTTTTAAAAAACTTAGTTATAAAGGCACTGATAAAAGTTCTTTCGCGCCTCTCAGGTCCTTGCAGTCGATCTGCGATATCGCGAGTGTACACCGAACGGAAATAGAGCGCAGTCGCGGCCTTTATGGATTTTCCCCTGCGCTCTGAGTCTCCAAGGAGGGGTCCAATACTCTGCACAGAAAAGGTAAAGGAACGATTCGGATAAGGTGTATCAGAGGGAAGCGACGGGTGAGGGTTCGTAACGGGCCGGGTCCTCCTCACTCTCTTAAAAAAATAAATAAATACAAAACGATAAATTAAACAATTAATTTTATTCAATTTATTATTAATAATAATAAGATTGGTATCTTTTTTGAGAGATCGGAAAAGGAAGAAACATGAGTCCTTATGGTGTGTGTAATCGGATTTTCTCGCGTGACTTGGTGGTGCGTGTGGGGTGAAAACGTGCAGCAGTCATTGGGTGTTGGGCCATCGATAGTCTGGTCAGTACATGGCGCTACTACTTCTGTCAACTTAAAAACCACGCGACACTTGCACAGTGAGTCAATTCTTTTTTTGTAGCATTCTCAACATTTTTTTTTATACCAGACTGATTTATGGAATTAAATGAATACACTTTTGTAAAATATTACATTTTAATAAATTTAGATATGCTTAAATAAGTTTTTTTTATAAAGAATACTGAAATAAGATTTGTTTAGGTTTTTTTCAATCCAACTGATTTGTTTTTGTCTCAACAAATTATTTTCAACAAGATATTGGATTTGCCATATTAAACACTAAATATGTTTTAATCAAGTAATATTTTTTTCAGTTTTCTATAAATATTGAGAGACTGAAAATTTTCGAAGCATAGTTAAAAATGATTGCGACAACGGTTGTAATTTTTAGTTTTTAAAATTTTGTTGTGAAAGATTTCGTATGCTAATTTTCTTTAGCATTTTGATGATATTGTTTATTAAAAATATAGAAAAACTGAAAATACTGAAAGTGCATCGATTGGGGCTTTAGGTTCTCTTTAGGCTAGTCCATTGAATTTAATATTGGTAACGCCCAATGGAAAGAGAATTTATCAGTTTGATGATAATTTTTTTTATTTTACTCATGAATAATGGATTTCATTTATTTTTATGCTAAAACAAACTTTTGGCAGTCAAAAGGGCGTTTTCATTTTTTTCATCAATATTGATTAAATTTTATTACATTCTACATTATTAAAAAATGCATGACCCTGAATAATCCAAACTTTATTGTTAAGTATAAAAATCAAATATTTTAGTTTAACACTTAAAAACATAAATTTTTCACTAATGCAACAGTTAAATTTTAACCAGAAAAACAAAATATAAACAAAAAGTTAATATTTACGCCTAAGAATATCTTAATTTTCAATCAAAAACAATTGAATTAAATCCAAAGAATATTAATTTTTAACAAATTAGTTACATTCTCAATAAAAACAGACGGATTTAGGAGAAAAATGAATTTTCATTAAAACTGTTGATTTCTTAACCAAAGCAGACTAATTTTAAAAATAAAAAGAAGAATTTTCAACAAAAGTTTTCAACTGAAGAAGATAAATGTTCAACCAAATATTGAATAGTTAGACATGCAGTTAAAAAAAATGGTTTTCAAAAAAAAATTTCATATTAATATTTCAACAATAACAAAATTAATTTCAAACTAAAAACAATTAAATTAAAAAAAAAACTAATCTTCATCGAAATATTTGAATTATTAACCAAAATAGACCAATTTTACAACCGATAAGAAGAACATTCACAAAAAAGAATGTACTTTTTATCTAAAAATATTGATGTTTTATCACGAAAAAAACATTTTTACTCAAAAAACTAATTTTCCACAAAATGGTTAAATTTTCCACACAAAAATTAAGGATTTTCAACTAAAGCCATGAAGCTTCAACCGAAAAATGACTTTTAAACTAAGTAGGTTCACTTTCAATTTCGTAATTTTTTAAACAGAACAAGCTACGTTTTTGAGAAAAAATGTAATACCTGATATTTCAACCACAACAAAAAATTAATTACAAAATAAAAAAAAGTGGAATTTAATAAAAAAACGCATTTTCATCGACGCAGTTTAATTCTCAACCAAAACAGGTAAAATTTTCATCAAAGCACAAAATTTTCAACCAAACATGAAGTAGTTAAATTTTCAGTTTAAAAAATAATAATTTTCTACCAAAAAACTTACTTTCAACAAAATACGTAAATTTTGATCCAAAAATAAAGGTTTTTCTACTAAAATCATTAATCGTCAAACCAAAAATTATTTTTTAGCAAAGTTATTCAATTTTAAATGAGGTAATTTTTTTATTAGGAAAAAAAATTTCAAATAAAAATGTACTGGTTGATAATTCAGTTAAAAAATATATCTATTTTAAACAAAAAAAGTTGAGTAAAATAAAATAAGACTTTTCATTAAAACAGTTGAATTTTCAATCAAAAACCACTGATTTTTAAACAAAAGAGAATAATTGTGAACAAAAGTGTTGACTTTTGAACTAAATTTTTTTAACTAATTCGTTAAATTCTCAATGAAAACAGACGAATTTTCAGACTAATTTTCAAAATAAAAAAAATATTTTTCGACAAAAGTATTGTCTATTTTACCATGAGTAAAAATTTTTTAATACGGAAAAAGAATTCTAAAAAAATGCAGGAATTTTAAATAATTATTAAAATTTTCAACTGAAGAAGATGAATGTTCAACCAAATATTGAATAGTTAGACGTGCAGTTGAAAAAATTATTTTCAACCAAAAAACTAATTTTCATATTATTATTTCAATAACAACAAAATTAATTTTAAATTAAAACAATTTAATTAAAAACAAAACTAATTTTCATGAAAATATTCAAATTATTAACCAAAATAGACTATTTCTTAAACCGATAAGAACATTTACAAAAAAGAATGTACTTTTGAACTAAAAATATTAATTTTTTATCACGAAAGAAGAACTTTGATAAAAAATAAAGGTTCTTCAACTAAAATCATTATTCGTCAAACCAAAAATTATTTTTTAGCAAAGTTATTCAACTTTAAATTAAGTCTTTTTTTTAACAAGAAAAGAAAATTTTTCAAATAAAAATTTACTAGCTGATAAATAGTTTAAAAAAAATTTATTTTAAACAAACAAAGTTTAATAAAATAAAATAAGATTTTTTTTTTAAACAGTTGAATTCTCAACCAAAAACCACTGATTTTTAAACAAAAGAGAAGAATTTTCAATAAAAGAGTTGACTTTTGAACTAAAAATATTGTTTTTGACCAGAAAAGAGGAATTTTAAACAAAAAAAGTAATTTTCAACAGAATAGGTAGATTTCAAACAAAAAAGAGGGCCTTAAACTAAAATAATAAATTATCACGTAAAAAATACTAAATGATATTTCAACAAAAAAATCGAATTTTTTAATTTTAAAATAAAAAAGTTGAATTAAAAGAAAACAAATTGTCATTAACGCAGTTTAATCTTCGACCAAAAGAGTCTAATTTTCAATAAATATATCAAATTAAATTTAACCTTATTTTATTAAAAATTCCTTGACTTTTTCTGACTTTCTGTATCTCCCTGTCCCATAGAAATGCTGATAATTCAAATTATGTATTCGAAAAAGATTTTTATTATAGAAAAGTCATATTGCTAATAAAAAAAATCTAAAACCTTAAACTTCAATTAAAAATAATGAATTGCAATTTTAACAAGCAGTTAGACATTTGTGTGTCCAATTTATTTTTCTTCATTAGCGAAAAAAGCGACTGAGCGACTTTTACCCTTTTGTCAATTTCCCTAATCTAGTCCAGTAATTAAGGCGAGAGACCTCTCACACGAGATAATCTAGTTTCGTCTATTTTTGAAATCCGTTAATCAAAGTTCAGAATATTCACCATCCAATTTGTTATTTTAAATTCACATGAACATATTCGTTAACGAACTGCATTATATAAAATTCATTTCCTTTCGATTATTGTTCGATTACAAATGATTATTGATTCCATTTCTATTTGAAATTAGTTAATTAAATGGGAAACAAGTGATTTTTTGCCAAGTAATAATTATTGCTTGAATATTTATTTCAAGTAAATGTATCATGTAAAATTTATGTCAAGTATATCAATTTAATTATAATGTAAAACAGGAAGGTCTATGATAATGAACACATGCCTTCTGTTTTATTTATCGCTATCGTGTCCAACATGAATTGACACGTAGCTGATCACATTTGATATAATGATTGAGTGAAAGTCTTTCGCTTATTAAATTAATTTTTTTTATATAATTTCAATTTGATATTTTTAGAAATACTCAATAACTATTAGCAACATAATTTACCCTTTTAGAAAACAGACAAATTTTCAAACAAGAAAGATGAATTTTTTAACCAAACAGTTGAATATTCAACTAAAATTTAAAAAAAATTGAAAATGGAATTTTCTAAATTTTTAGTTTAAAGAATGAATTTTAGAACAAAGCGAATTTTTAACGAAATAGTTTAAATTTTTACATTAGAATTTTTACCAAAAGAAATGAAGGACGAAGTTTCAACTAATCAGTTGAATTTTCATCGAAAAAATATCCCTTTATCGAAATAGAGTTGAACTTTTAATCTGGAAATTGAAAACAAATGACCATCATTTTAAAACAAAAGAGATAAAAATCCAGCCATATACAGTTGAATTTTATAATAAAAAAAGAAACATTTTTAGAAGAAAATTTAATTTTTAGCACAAAAAGTTGAATTTTCAACAAAAAAGTTCACTTTCATCCCAGGAAGAGAATTTTCTACTATAAATGACAAATTTTCTACCAAAGATCAATTTTTAACCAAGTAGGTCAATCCTTATACATACAGACAAATTCTGAATCAAGAAAGATGAATTTTTAAATAGGAAAGATTTTTTTGAACCAAAAATGAAACAGTCGTCGTCCTGTTTAATTTACCCAAACAAAACGAATCTTTAACCAAATAGTTTAAATTTTTACATTAGAATTTTTACAAAAAGGAATAAAGGACGAAATTTCAACTAATCAGTTGAATTTTCTTCTAAAAAATATCAATTTATCAAAATAGAGTTGAACTTTTAATCTGGAACGTGAAAAAAATGACCATCATTTTAAAACAAAAAAGATAAAAATTCAACCATATGCAGTTGAATTTTATAGCAAAAAAAAACACTTTTAGAAGAAAATTGAATATTTAACAACAAAGTTCACTTTCATCCCAGGAATAGAATTTTCTACTATAAATGACAAAATTTTTTACCAAAGACCAATTTTTAACCAAGTAGTTCAATCCTTATACATACAGACAAATTCTGAATCAAGAAAGATAAATTTTTAAATAGGAAAAATTTTTTCGAATCAAAAATGAAACAGTCATCGTCCTGTTTAATTTGCCCAAACAAAACGAATTTTTAACCAAATAGTTTAACTTTTTACATTAGAATTTTTACCAAAAGAAATGAAGGACGAAATTTCAACTAATTAGTTGAATTTTATTCTAAAAAATATCACTTTATCAAAATAGAGTTGAACTTTTAATATGGAACGTGAAAAAAATGACCATCATTTTAAAACAAAAAAGATAAAAATTCAACCATATGCAGTTGAATTTTATAGCAAAAAAAAACACTTTTAGAAGAAAATTGAATTTTCAACAAAAAAGTTCACTTTCATCCCAGAAAGAGAATTTTCTACTATAAATGACAAATTTTCTACCAAAGACCAATTTTTAACCAAGTAGTTCAATCCTTATACATACAGACAAATTGTGAATCAAGAAAGATAAGTTTTTAAACAGGAAAGATTTTTTTGAACCAAAAATGAAACATTTAAAATTTTCAGGTAAAAAAGTTGATTAAAAAAAATAATATTGCACGTGTTAAATTAAAACGAAAATGACAGTTTTTCAACCACATAGGTTAATTTAAAACCAAAAATATGAATTTTCAAGAAAAAAGTTAATTCTTAAGCAAACAGACGAGGTCAATTTTCCACCGAAATTGTTTTTTCAACAAAAAATACAATTTTCAACAAAATAGTTGAGTCCTCGAGATCAATTTTCAAACAGAAATTACTTTGTATTAAATTTGTACAAAAAAGCAAATTTTCAATAAAATATAAATAATATTAATAATAATATTAATAAAATGTTTGAAATAATATTCGAAAAAATAAAAAAGTTGGTGTTTTCCAGAAGCTGTTTTAAATTTTTTAATTATATTTTAAAAATGCTCAGTGTTTACAAAACTTTAACTTTGCATTATCTTATTTGTAATTTCTTCTTAAATACTTTATATAAAAAAGTTTCAGTTTAAACAAATTAAACCTTGAGTTTTATTGACTGGTGTACTTTTTTTAACCAAGAAATGATTCCAAATTTTTTCTTCGATTTTAGTGGCTACCTTGAGAATTATAAAAAAGTTGGTTTTACGTCCATTATTCGAGGTAGAAGTAAGGAAAGAATTTATTTTATCATTTTTAATATTTATATTTCAATAAACTAACAATTAAGAAAGCTGAATTAATTGAAAGATTTTTTATATTATAAAATGAATTTATGTGTGGATAATAGCGAAAAATTAAAAATTGTGAACTTTTTCTGATAAAAAATGTTTGATCTCTAAAGTATTTTTTAATCCTTTTACTCTATTCAATAATACCAGCCAGTCATTTTTGAAATAATAAAATAATACTTCTATTACTTCTATTACTTTACCTTAATTTGATTTTATATTTTTAAGATGTAATGCTATTAGCATTTAATTTGAAGACCCCGATTGTAAAAAATTGGAAATGAAAAATGTTCAATCGTTCTCAATCGTAGCAGAATTAAGAAACTCCATGCGGAACGATTGAGATATTGGTTCCATCGTTTCTTATTGATCTCAAAAGATTCTTTATGAATGGGCTGTTATTTAAAGACTTAACTTGATTGATAGGTTGATATCTATTTTCAAAGTGTGAAACAGATATCAACACTGAACGATGGTAACTGTCTCTGATGATAATACAGATTCCTTTAAAATTAGCTTTATTAAGGCGGGGACAATTTTTTCATTGAAAAATATAATACTTGAATTTTTCTCTTAAACGATACAAGCTATCTTAAAAAATTAAGAAAAGTGTTTTTCATAAGACTTTTTTAGAGGCACAAACTTTCATCTTAATATTTTTTCGTTATTGTCGTTTTTTGCGAGAAAAATTTGGAAATTCGAGTTTGTGAAACAAAATTCTACTGACCAGAAAAGTGTTTTTAATTATTTATTAGCATTTATTATTTTTTGCTTAAATGATAATAAATAAATATTACTCTTGAAATATTAAAAAAAAAACTATTTTGCATTACTTCAATTTTAAATTCATCAATTTAAGAGACAATATTAATTAAAGAATGGCAGCACAGAACTAGCATAGTCAACATTTTTTTGAAAATGGGTTTCTTCCATAAAAGATTCTTAAAAAATCAAATGCACTATGGAATATAAAGATTTATGTCGAATTCTTATTTTTAACGTAGAAATACAATAAAGTATTTAAAATTTTATTTAGAATTTTAGCTTAGAATTTTGGCATAGTATTCTAGCGTATTAGTTTTTATTTTCTCCCATTTACAATATTTTTGAAATTCTCATTGTATATTTGAAAAAAATTCTCTTTATAGTCCTTTAGTTTTCTAAAGAAGTGGAAATTCAATTTTGAATCGATGCCGGAAACCGCTTTTCAAAACCTGTTAAATTTTTACCTCGAAATTTTTAGACGATTTGCTCGGAAATGGTTAATTTTTTAAAAATCGAAACGTTTTTACCCTTATTCAGAAACTCAATATCCCGGTAGTTAGATTTTATTTCTTAATTAAAATAAAGATTAAAATTTTTTATCGCAATCCGCAGACCAGCAATTTCCGTATTGTGGTAAGTGTCGCTTAGAACTTGTCAGATGATACATCTAGGTTTCGAAATTCAAATAAATCGGATAAACTCAATTATTCGAACGTAACAGACGATAACAGTTCGAGGTCGCTAAAACTGACATTTTGCGCCAGACACGGAAAGTTTGAAATGTTGACCCAGATACTTTTAACCAAAATAAGAAAATCTGTATTAAATGTTTTTAATTGTATTTATATGCTGCATTTTTTATTGTGTAACTTGTATAGGCAAGTATTAAAATTGTTTATTTAAACATCATTTTGTATTGGGGAAACCAATTTTAAAAACAAAATAAAAATTAATTTTTAAAAATAATGAAAAATCACGTTAAGTATTCCCAGGATTCTCAAGAATTTTTTTTCTTATCTTGAAACGTTTCAAAACCTTAAAAATACTTTAAAGTTTATTTTGGAATCTTCAAAAATCTACATTTTGTTTCAATGTTTTTACTTTACTTATTACTTTTCAACTGCTAAAAAATATAGAAATATATTTTAAAGTTATTAATTTTTTTTTCAATAAAAAAAATGCTTTCCAATACTCCAGATTCTTTTTGATTTTTTTGGGACAACTTTTGAAATCTTTTTACATATTTTCAGCGGAAAAAATGAATTTTTCCCATTTTCGGTTACTGGTACCAACAATTTTTTTCTGTCATATACAGTCTATAGATTTCTTAAACGAAAATATTCTAAGTATTTTCCCATAATCTTATTTTTCTCATATCTTTGAATTTGTAAAAAGGTTTGAAAATTATTATCTGGTAGCAAAATTTTGTGAGCATAATTATAAATTAAAATTTGTTCACTGATCAATAATGTATAGAAATTTTGGTTTACTAAACTGATGACGCACAAAATCCTTAGTATAGTCAAGTTTCATTTTTTAACTCAAAAATAAGAACTATAACCAATTACACAAATTTTCTATCAGGACAATTAATTTTGTAAGCAAAAAGTGTCCAAAAAATGAAAGATGAATTTTCAATCGAGAATTTTAATTTTAAAAAGATGAATTTCTGACAAAAAAATTACAATTTTAAATTAAGAAATTAATTTTTAACTAAAATATGTAATAAATTTCTAAAGAAAAAGTTGGTTTGTAAAAACAAAAAGAAAAATTTTCAACAAAATTGTTGAATTTTCGACAACAAAATTTCAATCAAGATAGAAAAAAAATTTACGGAATTTATAATTTGAAATAAATTTTTATTAACTATTTTTTTACGTACCTTCGTTTATTTGCTTCAATGATACATAAATGTAATTTTTCTAGATTTCTCCAATCAATTCAAAAAGATTTTTTATGATTTCAAATAATGTCGAAAAAGTATGTCGAAAATTTATTAGACATTTTTTCTTATTTTACTGGATTTTACCATATTTGAGGAAAATTTTTAATTTTTTTAAGATACTTAAAACTAAATTAAATAAAATTATTTTTAACCTTCAAAGCTTTCTAAATTATTTAAGAAAATTTCGCAAATTAAAAACAGAAATCCTGAAAATCTTTCTGATTCTTTCTTGACAATTTTGGAAATATTTTAAAATGTTTACAAAATTGTTTGAGTACACTCTTAATTAAATATTATAAGATGAAAAATTACTTTATATTATCTCAGAAATTATCAATAATCTACATTAAATAAAAATTTGAAATCTTTTTAAGTATGAAATTATTTATTTTCATCTTAAAAACATCGGAAATCTTTTCTAATTTTCCAAAATGTTATTGAATATTAATTTCATTTAAAAAGTTGTAAAATATTTTAAAATGTTAAATTGAAATTAATTTATCAAAATAAACATCTGTAATTACTTTAAAATGACTTGAAATGTTAAAAAATTTTAATATCCTTTTTTTCAAATTTAGTAAAAGTTTATAATATGTTTTGAAATAATTCTTTGTTTAAAAAAATATTTTTTTAAATCCTACAAGAAATAAGAAAATAGTTTAAAAATCCTGCAGATCTTTTTTCGACATATTTTAAAATCTTCGAATTTTTACATTAATTTTTTGTAAATAAAATGAAAATCATTTTGAATTTTCCCTAAAATTTTATTGTCTGCTCCGGTAATTTTCCCTTTACCTTTCATAAACCACCATAGCCTAAAAATATCTTTTTTAAGTTTTAAAAAATTATTTGCCTTTATACGAGGCTTTTTTATTTTGGGAATATGAAACCACTTTATTTAAGATGCAAATTATGATAATATTATTATTAATAATAAATAGTACACACATAAAAAAATAATTTCAAGTTTTTATTTTGTTTAAAATTCGTCTTTTTGGCAGGGAAATAACATTCTTGGTTTAAAACTAATATTTTTAATTCAAGCTTTGAAATTGCACTCTCTTGGTTGAAAAATAATTTTTTTGAGTAAAATTTTTATTCTTTGGTTATAATATTTAATCATTTTGTGAAGTTTCCGAAAATTTTTTATTTTATAAAATTTATTTTAAAAAAATATTTTGAATCATTCCAAAAGAATTTTTAAATGACTAAGAATTAATATGGAAAATGGAACTAAAACGTTTCAAAATCTTAAAAAAAACTTTAGAGTTTATTTTGAAATGCCTAAAAATCTACATTCTGTTTCAATTTTTTTACTTTTCTTATTATTTTTTAATTGACAACAAATATAGAAATATATTTTAAAGTGATTAATTTTTTTTATTAAAAAAAATACCTTCAAATACTCCAGATTTTATTTGGTTTTTTTTTGTAAAACTTTTGAAATCTTTGAAATATTTTTAGTGAAAGAAAATAGAAATTTCCCCATTTTTTGTTACTGGTACCAATAATTTTTTTCTGTTAAATACAGTCTATACATTTCGTAAATTAAAATATTCTAAGTTTTTGTCCATAATCTTATTTTTCTCATCTCATTGAATTTATGAAAAAGTTTACAAATTATTATCTGGTAGCAAACTTTTGTGAACATAATTATAAATTAAAATTTGTTCATTGATCAATAATGTCTAGAAATTTTAGTTTACTAAACTGATGATGCACAAAATCCTTAGTATAGTCAAGTTTCATTTTTTAACTCAAAAATATGAACTATAACCAATTACACAAATTTTGTATTAGGAAAATTTATTTTGTAAGAAAAAAGTTCAAATTTCAACAAAAACGTAAGAGTTGTTTTTTCTGTTCAAAAATACAATTTTAAACGAAAAATCTCAGAAATTATCAAAAATCTACATTAAACAAAAATTATTAATCTTTTTAAGTATGACATTTTTTATTTTTATTTTAAAAACTTCGGAAATCTTTTCTAATTTTTCAAGATCTTATTAAATATTAATTTTAAATTAATTTTTTAAGGTGAAAAAATACTTTTGATATACTCTTTGAAATCTTCACTTTAAAATCTTCTATATTATTTTCCGAATGTTAGGAAATCATTTAAAATGTTTCAAAATATTTTTAAATCTTAACTTGAAATTAATTTATCTAAATAAAAAATATTAATGATAATATTTATAAATTTATCTTTAAATTTCTTTAAAAAGACTTATAATATTTTTAAATTTTATATTCTTTTTTCAAATTTGGTAAAACTTTAAAATATCTTTTGAAAGAATTCATAGTTTAAAAAAATTTTATTCCTTTAAGAAATAAGAAATTAGTTTAAAAATATTGCAGATATTTTTTTGCGACTAATTTTAAAATCTTCGAATTTTTAAATTAATTTTTTTAAAATAAAATGGAAATTATTTGGAATTTTTCCCGAAATTTTATTGTCTGCTCCGGTAATTTTCCCTTTACCGCGGTGGACAATGTAAACTCTTCGTAAATTAAGCTTTTCTAAGTTGTTGTCCATAATTTTATTTTTCTCATCTCTTTGAAAATGTAAATAAGTTGAAAAATTATAGTGTGATAGCAAAAGGTTAAGAACCGATTTATTTTCTATTCTTAAAGAATATCTAAAATTAAAATGTTCTCTATTATCAGTTAAATGAAATTGCTTGGAACTTTTAAATTACTAAATTGATGGTGCAGAAATTTTATTATATGTAGCCTTATATAATATGGTCTAGGTGTTATGAAGCGAATATTTTTGACATTTTTAAATTATTTGGTTAAAAAGTCGAGAATAAATTTTTTTGCTTTTATTATCAAATAATATGTTTAAATTAAATTTTCTCTCTTAGAATTACATTTTGCGAATTGAAATTTCTCATTAGGAAATTACGATTGACAATTTTCGTTCCACCTATTTTTTCTAGAAATAATAAAAATACAAATCTTTTTACTAAAATGTTCAAGATTTCAGCCCAATATCAAAACGTTCTATACAAAATACAAAATTAAATAAAAAAGATTTCTATAAAAAGACTTTAAGTATTGAAACATTGAGGTTTCCCAAACAAAAACCGTGCTTCCTGTAACGCTTGTACAAAAATAGCTTTATTCCTTTCGAAGAAATAGCAATAAGGCAAACCAATGCGGGACTTCTGTAAAATTAAATTTACTTTCTGAGATGGCTTTTCTTCTATTTTGAAATATCGAATGTATGATGCTTCTATTTGAAAAACGAAAAACAAAAATCGTTATTTGGTCAATAAATTTATCAAATTGAATGTATATTTATTTTTGATTAAAGGGACCACAGAAGTTTTACAATTTATTTCTTCTGATTTGATGGAAAAAAATTTCAAGTCAAGTAATGCAGTTTAAACAGATAATAATTGAAACTGTATTTTTACATTTAAGTTTTAAGCCTAATTTATAGTTTTCAGTACGGCAGAGATACAAGAAAAATACATAATTTGAGAATAAAATCAAAGCTTCATTTTTAAATGTTCATGCTGGCAACATTTCAAAAGTTCCGAAACATTTACCCGCACATTTCTTGACACAATGAAATCTAATTTTTGTAATGATTAAAATGTATTTAGACCACTTTCACCTCGAATTATGTTTAATGTATTTTAATACTTAAGATATATTTTGCTTCAACATAGAGGCAAAAAATCCACTTTTTTGACATATTTTGATATAATTCGACCCCAGGAGCTCAGACATAATTTTTTTAAATGCCCCATTAATAATCGTTACAAAAATACAAAAAAAAAAATAAATAAATAAAAATGTTAACTATATTTGTTCGCGTCTTCGAGACGCATGGATCGACATACTGTTAAAATTTTGAAGACTTAGCCATACCGATTTATAAAGTCTCAAAAAATTTGTTTATTCTGTTTATGTGAGAAAAGATTTTTTAAATACTTAAAATACAACAATTCTATATCTAATACAATTTTTAGTATTTTTTAAATATATCGATCAAATTATTTTTGAAATTACTATGATCACCAGTACCGATTTAGGAAGTTAAAAACATTTCTTTATTTCGTTTATATGAGAAAAACTTGTTCGCCTGCGTCTTCTTTTTGATCTAGCTATGCTAACTTATTAATTTAAAAAATATATTGTTTATCCTAATGATGCGAGAAAATTTTTTTTAATATTAAAAATCCAATAATAATGCATATGATATATTTTTTGCTTCTTCGTGATGCTTTGATTGCCTAATTGAAGAACCTTGCATGACCCACCATAGCCTACAAATATCGTTTTTAAATAAAAAAAAAATTATTTGCCTTCTTTATGATAGGATTTATCTTATATTGGGAATATGGCAGCACTGTATTTGATATAATAATTATAATAATATTAATATTAATAATAAATAGTACAAACATTAAAAAAAATAGTTTTAAGTTTTTATTTTGTTCAAAATTCGTCTTTTTTGGCAGGGAATTAATATTCTTGGTTTAAAACTAATATTTTTAATGAAAGCTTTGACAATGGACTTGCTTGGATAAAAAATAATCTTCATGAGTGAAAGTTTTATTCTTTGCTTATAAAATTTAATTATTTTGTGAAGATTCCACATAAAATTTAAACTATTCTTTTAACATTCAATTCAAATGCAAAAATAATTTTATTTAAAACAAGATGTATATGTTGGTAGATTTCGAACAAAAAATTGCAGAAGCTGTTCAGAAATTTCGAAAGAATTCGAGACAACAAAATTTTTTTTCACTTATTATCGGAAAATTTTTTCTTTCACAAAATTTATTTTAACAAAATATTTCGAATCATTTCAAGACTTTTTAAATTACCAAGAATTAATCTGGAAAATAAAAAGGAAATTTTTTCAGCTTTGCAGAATTTTTTCAAAGTTTTAGGAAAAATTCGAATAATTCAAAAAAATATTTAGATGTTTGAAAAAAAATATAATAGTAAAAAATTACAAAAAATTAAAACAAAATGAAAATAAAAGCCTAATTTTAAGTGAATATTTATAAAGCTTTTAAATTATTGCAAAAGATGTACATATTTTCTCGAAAAAAATCCGGAAGATTCTAAAATAATTTTAGGCATAAATCAAGTAAAAAATTTCTTAGAAAGCTTCTAGATACTTTTTCTATATATCCGAAATCTTCTAATATCTGTATGAATTTTTTTGAGCAACCAAAAAAATTATATTTACGTAACCGTAAAGAAAATAAAACAGAATATTAAAAAATAAATGGTGATTTGAAATTCATATTTATTTTTTATTTTGTCTTTTTGTTTTGCAAAAGTTTAATCTTTTTTATGAAAATAGCCATTTTTTTGTTTCAAGTGGAAATCATTTTTGACTGAAGATTCAACTATTTTGTTGAAAATTCAGATTTAAATTACTTTTTAGTTTAATCATCAGCTATTATATTTTTTTGTTGAGAATACATCTTTTTGGTTGAATATTTTATTACTTGGTTACAAATGTACTTTTTTGCTGATGATTTATCATTTTAGTTTAAAATCCACCTTTTAGTTTGGAATTGTAACCATTTTGTTCATATTTATCTTTTATGACAGAAAATGAATCTTTTTGGTAGAAAGTTCACCTTTTTGGCTTAAAATATCATCTATTACCTTTTTTTGTGAAAAAATCAACTTTTCTTGTTAAAAATATATTTATATACTCTGGTAAAAGTTAAACTAATTCATTCAAATAAGTTTTTTTTCTGTTAAATATTTATTATTTTAGTTAAAAATTTGTCCTTTTTAGAGTAAAATCAATCTAACTGATAGAAAGTTTATATAATTAGTAGAAAATTTAGTCATCTGGTTGAAATTTGACTTTTTTGTGGCAAATTCAGATTTTTGGGTTACAAAATTTAACTTTTTTGTCGAAAATTAGTCTCTTTTGGGATATATTTATTATAATTTGTTAAAAAATACAACTGCTTAGTAATTAACCTTTCTTAAAAAAAACCTGAAAAATAAATTGTTATTTGAAATTTCTGTTTTACATTCTTTCATTTAATCTAGAGTTTCCCTTCTAAAATTTGATGATTAACCTATGGGGTTTTTGGGTCAATTTTATGAATTAAATGAAAACCGTATCAGGAAAAGTGGGGTTTTTTAAATACAAATTATTTAAATAAGTTTTTAATTGAAAGACAAATTTTTCTAATAAAGTGTTGGTACCTTAATTATCCTTTATTAAAAAGGGCACACGATTAATTCACTTTTGTTTACTCGTCATAAAAATTTTGTTTCTTATCTTCAAACGTTTCAAAATCTTAAAAAAACTTTAAAGTTTTTTTTGATATATTTAAAAATCTATATTCTGTTTCAATTTTTTTACTTTTCTTATTATTTTTCAATTGCTAAAAAATATAGAAATATATTTTAATGTAATTTTTTTTTATTAAAAAAAATTCTTTGAATTACTCCACATTCTATTAGGATTTTTTTAGACAACTTTAAAAATGTTTTTAAATATTTTCAGCGAAAAAAATTGAACGTTTCCAATTTTTGGTTAGTGGTACCAACAATTTTTTTCCGTTATATACAGTCCATACATTTCGTGAACTAAAATATTCTAAGTTTTTTTCCATAATCTTATTGTTCTCATCTCTTTGAATTTGTAAAATGGTTTGAAAATTATTGTCTGGTAGCAAACTTTTGTGAGCATAATTATAAATTAAAATTTGTTCATTGATCAATAATGTCTGGAAATTTTGGTTTACTAAACTGACGACGCACAAAATCCTTAGTATAGTCATGTTTAATTTTTTAACTCAAAAAGATGAACTATAACCAATTGCAAAAATTTTCTATCAGGACAATTAATTTTGTAAGCAAAAAGTTTAATTTTCAACAAAAACGTAAGAGTTGATATTTCTGTCAAAATTTTTTTAAATCTAAAATAAATTAATTTTTTAGATCCGAATTAATTAAATAAGTTTTTAATTGCAAGTGAAAATTTTTTAATGAAGTGTTGTAAATTTTATTATCCTATATTAAAAAGGGCAGAAGGTTAATTCACTTTTGTTCATTCTTCATTGTTTAATTATATTAAACTGAAGTATAGTTTAATTAGTTCACAGAACAAAGTTTTCTGCGCGGAGTAATAAGTATAGGTATAATGCAAGCGAGTTGTATTTTTAGAAACTTTTGCACGTAATTAAAAAAAATCCAGTTACCACAATTTTTAGCGTTTCAAACTTTTTATGAAGTACACTACAGTCGGTAATTATGACCTCGAGTATGACCAGCATGAGTGCTATTAAAAATCACTGCTGACTTTGAAATGTGATTTCTCATTTATAATAGGAGCGAGAAACTTTTTTAAAATTCGTTAAAATTTTTTTTTAATTTCGCGTCGAATATTCGCTAATAGAGATATTGTTAACGGTTAAAAAAGAATATACCACGTGAGAAGATAAAAAAATGTAAGAATTTTTTTTACTTTTGTATGCTGACATCAATCCATTCTGCATTTTGTATTTTCATCTCGAGAGTTTAACAATTTGTTCGAAACTTGAACTATTTGGTCAACAATTAATGGATTTTGTTAGAAATTTGTGTTTTTTGTCAGAATATTAATTTTTTGTTATAAATACAACCTTTTGGTCCAATATTAATTTGTTTTAAATGAGGATTCGAGTACTTCCTTGAAAATTTAGTTTTATGTTTAAATCTGTTTTTTATTTTTTATTTAATTATTTCTGGCTTAAATAAGTTTATAACTAAAAATTTTACTATACTGTTGGAAATTCATATTCTTGGGTTGATGATTCAATAATGCACTTTGTTAAAAATTCGTATTTTTTTAAATATAAATGTTTTTGTTATAAATGCAACTGTTTGGTTGAAAATTAATTTGAGTATTCAAGTATGATCTTGAAAATTTCTATTTGTTAGTTAAATGTAATCTTTTTTATAATAAATGAAAATATTTGTTATTGAATAAAAAAAAAGATTTTTAATTTAATATTTTGTTGAAATTTAATCTTTGTGGGCTGGTGATTTAACTACGTGGTACGTAACTTAACTAATCAGTAAAAAAATTTATTTTTTTTTAAATCCTTTTTTTTGTAGAATATCCTTTTTATACACAGAAATGCAACTATTTGCTTTAAAATTAATTTCTTTTAGTTGAAGATTAAAGAGATTTCTTAAAATTTGTTTTTTTTATTTGAAACATCAACTGTGACATGTATCGTTAAAAACTTTCTTTTTAGGTGGACAATGCCGTCTTAAAATTTCATTTTTTTTAGTTAAAAACGGTTTTGTAGAAAATTCGTCGTTTTGAGTTGAGAATTTAACAATTACGCTTTTGTTTAAAAAATTATGTTTTTTAGTTTCAAAATTCAACTATTCAGTTTTAATATGTACAGAAACGAAAAAAAATGGGTAGAAGATAATCAAATAAACATTGATTTAACGTCACATCCAGTGTTGAAACTATTTGGTTAAACCTCTTTGTAATCTCCTAAAATTTGACTTTTTGATTAAAAATATATCTATTTTGTTCAAATTTGTTCAAAAATTAACCTGTTCTGGTAAAAAACTAAATTTGCCGATTGAAAATTAAAAGTATTTTGTAAATAATTTATTTCTTTTGGTAGAAAAATACCTCCTAAGTTAAAAATCCATCTTTTTGGTTAATAATCCAACTGTTAGGATGAAAATAAATCTGTTCCCAAAAAAAACCCAATAAGTGAAAAAATGGGTTTTGCTAGTTTTTGGCACTAATTAATCTTTTTTTGCTTTTTTAAAAATTCAAATTGTTTCTAATATATAACACACTACTTTATATTGACAATTAGACGTTCCAATACATTTTTAGAAATAATTTATTACTGTTTTTAGCAATTTTGTTTTAGATTAGACATCGAAAGTCGCGGTTTTTTCAAAAATTGTCCATTTTTTGTCCATTTTTTTATTGTAGTGATGCAATACTGAATTAATTTTAGAAGAGAGATAGAAAGTCGCGATTTTTGAAAAATTGTCTATTTTATGTCCAATTTTTTATTATAGTGCTGCAATACTGAATTAATGTTAAAAAACCTAATTTAAAAAAAAAATTATAATGATTGTTAATAATATTCTCTTAAAATAATTTTTTATTCAACATTTTTAACCTAAAATTTTACTTTTTCATTTATTGTTTAAAAATGATCTTTTTTTGTTATAGAAATTGTCAATTCTTGAAAACTCGTATTTTGGGTAAAAAAATTATAAAGTGGTTAAAAATTTAACTATTTTTCAAAGTTTTTTTTGGTCACTAAAAATTAATTTTGTTAATTGAAATTCGTACTACTTAATTTTTTGGTTTGAAATTGATCTATTTTAGTTAAAAACTCAACAATTTGGTTAAGGATTCAACTATTTTGTTAAAGATTTTTTGGTTAAAATAGCAACTGTTTTTGTTCTAAATTTATATATTTTTATTTTGTTAAAAAATTATATTTTTTATTTGAAATTTAAACTAGTTTTTATTTAATATAAAAATGTTGTAAGGTTGAAATGTTGAATGTTTCCTCATTAGTGAAAAAATGGGTTTTGCTAGTTGTTGGCCCTAATTAATATTTTTTTGCTTTTTTTTTTTAATTTCAAATTGTTTCTAATACATAACACAATACTTTATACTGACAATTAGATGTTACAATACATTTAAAAAATAATTTATTACTGTTTTTAGCAATTTTGTTTTAGAGTAGACATCGAAAGTCGCGGTTTTTTCCAAAATTGTCCATTTTTTGTCAATTTTTTTTATTATAGTGATGTAATACTGAATTAATTTTATAATAGAGATAGAAAGTCGCGGTTTTTTAAAAAAATTGTCAATTTTTTGTCCAATTTTTATCATAGTGATGTAATACTGAATTTATGTTAAAAAATTATTCTATTAGAATAATTTTTGATTAAATATTTCAACCCAAAATTTAACTTTTCCATTTATTGTTTAAAAATGATCTTTTTCAGTTATAGAAATTGTTAATTCCTGAAAACTCATAGTTTGGGTAAGCAAATTTATAAATAGGTTGAAAATTTAATTAATTTTTTTTTAAGTTTGTTTTGCTCAACAAAAATTAATTTTGTTAATTTAAATTTGTACTACTTAATTTTTCGGTTTGAAATTGATTTATTTTAGTTAAAAAGTCATCTATTTGGATAAGGATTCAACGATTTTGTTGAAGATTTTTTCCTGTTAAATAACGCTTTTTTATTTTTATTCAAAATTAAAAGTCCCTCTTGGTTAAAATATCAACTGGTCTTGTTCTAAAACTATAAATTTTTGTTTTGTTAAAAAACTATGTTTTTTATTTAAAATTTTAACTTATTTTTATTTAATATAAAAATATATTAAGGTTGATGTGTTGAATTTTTCTTATTTAGGGTTTTTTTTGTTTGATAATAATATATTTAGCTTGTACATTTTCGTGCTGCAAATTTAACTTTTTATTGAATATTTTACTACTAGGTTCAAAGTTGAACTGCTTTTTTTAAAAATTTATGTTTTTCTGAAAATTCATCAGTTTAGTTCAAAATTCAGCTATTTCGTTAAAAATCTAACTATTTTTTTGAAATAAAAAAATTTAATTAATTCCTTTAACTGAAAATTTAACTAAACCATTTTTTCTGAAAAATTATTAATTTTTTGCATTAGAATATTTAATTATTTAGTTAAATTTAACTGCTTTGTTAAATATGTATGGCTTTGGTTGAAGAATTTAGTTGAAAAAAAAATTTTTTCAGTGAAAACTAATCTTCCTTTTAGATGAAAATCAAACGTTTTGATTGAGACTTCCTGTATTTTCTTAAAAATTTATTTTTTTTGAAAAAAGTAATCTTGTTGGTAGAAAATTCATATTTATTGTTATGAAATTCATTTACTTGGTTCAATATTAAAATTTACAAAAAAATTTTTTTTTTTTTTATTGAAAATTGATTTTGGTAACAAAAAATTCTAGAACACCATTTTTTGCTTAAAATTGATATTTTTTAGTTGCCAATTTCAAGAGATTGGTTTATTTAAAAATACTGATTTAATCAGAGATTGAAATTGACTGATATGAAAAGTTACTTCTGATTGGCTTGTATGTCGTTGAATTCTCATTTTTTCTGCCTATCAAAATTGACTTGAAATCAGTCAGTCTTTTGACTGATTCAAATTTAGTGTATTAAAAAAACAAATTTTTTTTTTGACAAATTGAGTATGACTTAAAAATGTATAAAATCCAAAATTTCAGAGGAAATTTAAGTAAAAGGTTTTTTTCACGCCAGAATGGATATCATTGAAAAGAAAACTACTTTTTACGGGTTTTGGTAAATTTTAGAAAAAGTTGAAACATAAAACGATAGAAAAAAGTATCATGAGATCATTTTCTTAAAAAAAAAAAATCTTCACCATTGTCCTAATTTTGAAATTTTAAAAAATAATTTCTGTTTGGCATGGAAAAAACACTAAAAGTTGTATATGGTGCATTACGAAGAAACTAAATACGATTATTATTTTAAATAATTTCACGTTTAAGAGATCAAAAAATATTTTTATAGTAGTGTTACTTGATTCATAAAATTAAAATATTGATAATTTTGTTCATAACTTTTTATTAAATTGTAAAAATTAAAATTTTTCAAAATAGGCGAAAGAGTAAAAAATTTCTAAAACCGGGGAAATGAGTGAAAAAAGAGAATAGGTGACAACCTGATTGTTAAAGTTTAAAAAAAATTAATTCTGATTTGTTCATTCAGACAAAAATTCAAAAGGTCCAACATTTTTCCCTAAAAGTGATTTAAATAATTATTTCTAATGGATAAGTTTACTTTGAATGGCATACATTGTACTTTTTTCATTTAAATATATCACTCAGAGTTTCGGCAGATTTTTTTTTAAATTTAGCATTTTATATTCAAAAACCGGCTTCAGAAATTCTTAATTACTGTTTTTAAATTCTGTTAAAACTCTAAAAGAAGTAGTTTATTCAAAAGATTATACTGTATGCATGCTGACAAAAAAATACACAAAAAGCTGATATTTAAATTAAATAAAAATCTTATTTATAGAAATCGGCTTAGGAAACTATATGTGTTTTTTTAAATTCTCCCAAAAATCATGCTTCATTTTGATGCAAAAAGGAACATTTTGTGTTGATTTTATTTAAGAAAAAAAAAGTTTTTTTAGTGCTTCCTAATGTAACTTCATTACAAAAATTTTTGCAAGTGTTTCTTACAAATACCTCTCATTCATTTATTAATAAAAAAATGTCTTCACAATCACAAAAAGGATTATATTTTAGTCAATTTTTTTACGAATGTATATTTTTATTTAAATATCAGTTTTTTATTAAAGTTAATGCCATATTTTTATAAACATTATTAATTATCTATTTAGTTACCTTTTTTAAGAAACGTGTTGTTTCCTTTTCAGATTAGTCGAATGTCGCCAATGATGACTGACACACTGGACTAAAACAGCTTTGCCAGGTTGCAAGGCGGTATGGGTCTGCCACGATTGTCATTAAAAAGATGTTTTCTATACGTTTTTTGCTTGACGGGAACGCTTTTGGTGATTATAAATGTTCGGCAAAAAGAAATTTGGCACAGTTCACGTGCAGATGCCGGACAAATACAGTCCATCCGAGTGGTAGATGCCTCCCAGGTAAGAATTATTATATAATCATAATAAATAAAAGATATTTTTACATAATTTATTTATAATTTAAGAAATTTAAATAGGATTAAAATCAAATTTGAAATCCTATTTAACTTCCAATAATCAAGTTCATGTGCAGAATTCCTTAACATGAAACCCAGAATCTAACGAAAAAATTTGGAACAACATAAAATTTTCCTGATTAAACTTGAAAAAAGGTAGACAATTTTCAAAAAAAGAAAAGAAACAAAATTCATTTTTTTGCTAAGATAGAAAAGAGGAAAGAAAAATGAGAAGATTAACAAACAAATCTTCTTCCTTCTCTTTTTTATTTCATTCGTCTATTTTTTTTATTATTTTCGAATCACAATGAGAAAAGCATTTGTATAAAATAATCACTAACATTTCGGGACTCTTACAGCACCCTTACAAAGACGAACAAAAATAAATAAAAAAAAATACAAAAGAAAATCTCGAGCAGGCATGAGTAGCAACGAAACCGCCATGCTCTCATCCGAGAATCAAGACTTGATTTGACTTGATTCTCGGGTTTTATGTTCCGTTGCTGTTCCTGCCTGCTCTATATGTTTTTGTTTTGTTTTATTTTTTTTTTGCCTTGATAATGGTGCTGTATGAGTGCCGAAACATTAATGATATTTTTTACAAATGTCTTTTCTTGTGATTTTATAATTAAAAAATTAAAAAGTTGAATGAAATAAAAAGGAAAAGGAATGGGATTTGGTTCGTTGTCTTTTTATTATTCTTTTCTCTTTTTATATTTGTTCAAAAAGAAAAAATTTTTTTCTTTTCTTTTTCACGAAAATTTTTATCTTTTTCATATTTCAATAGGAACATTTTATGGCGTTTGTTTAAATTTGGTCGTTAGATACTGAGTTTAATTTTCTGGAATTTTTAACAATAATTTATTTATTAACTAGAAAGAAGCGCAACATTAACATAAAAATATTATATTATTAATAATATCAAATTGTTCTATTTCAAGGTATCTATTATGGAAAATAGTAGAAAAGGGAAGCAAGCACAATATTTTTGATAATGTTAAAAATTTTAAGTTCAATTTTTAAAGTGAAATGGTTTTCGTTAATTATAGCCGGTTTCCGGTAAAAAAATATGGTAGCAGAACCTTAAATATTTCAAAAATGGTAAAACT
>JAAAKG020177013.1:0-84948 GCA_010014905.2 Druon quercuslanigerum | reverse complement strand
AACGACAATTAAACGGCAATTTTTGGTCCAGTCAAAAATTATTTTCCGAATAGTTGGCTTGCTAACTTGATATACGTACCCGAAGGATAATATCAGATTGCTGGTTACTTCCTGCACCCTGCTGTATATATTTTTAATTATTTAAATTTGGTAAAAAATGAAACTTACGATTGCCTGTTGTTGGTCCACACCATTCGATGGTGGTGGAGGACTAAAACTGGTGTTAGTGGGTTGTCCGGGTGTGGCAGGATGTGGTGCTCCAGTTGGGGGTGGCACTTGTGGACCCCCAGGTGGTGGTTGTTGTTGCTGTTGTGCTTGAGCACTTTCTTCTTTGATTGAGTTTGAGGGCGGAGGTTTAACTTCTCCAGCTGAACCTGCCGACCCTACGACCCCTGCAACCCCATTGACCGGAGGGGGAAAGACACCCCCACCGTAGGGCGCAGCCATCCCTGTCTGCACCATGTGCTGTAACAAAAGAAAGATTACATCAGTTTTCATTTTTCCTGACCATTAATATTCAAAGGCCAGAATTTTAATCTTGTTACATTTTTAACATAGAATCTTTTACAAATGGAATAAAAGAAATTAAAATAAAGCTTTTTATTTATTTCAAACAAAAACGTTGACTTTTCTACCATAGAATATGAGCTTTCAATATAAATTTTAAAAGGGCGAATTCTAAAAAAAAACTGTTGAATTTTCGAGCAAAAAGATGACTTTTTAGAAAAATAGTTTAATATTCAACAAAATAATTACATTTTCAACCGAATATTTTATCTTTAAAACAAAAACGACTAATTTACAACAATATGCTTAAACGTTTAACCAGATTAATATTTGGAATTTTCTAACTTCAAAAAGAAATGTTCAACCAAATAGCCGCATTTTTAAATAAAAAAGATTAAATTTAAACCAAAAACAACAACCCAAACAAATAGTTGAGTTAAAACCCAACAAAGATTAATTTTCGAATAAAAAAAGGAATTTTTAATCAAGAAGATTAACTTTCTTGCAAAAAGAGGAACTTTAACAACAAAAAAACTTAAATTTCCAGCAAAAAATTGAATTACAGCAACAACAAAAAACGAATGCTCAAAAAAAAGTCGAATTTTTCAACTAAAATTATGAATTCACAACAAAAATTAATTTTATACAAATTAGTTCAACTTTTCACAAAAAATCACAAATATTCTAGCAAAACAAAAAAAAAAAACTAATTGGAAAATGGAAAATTTACGTTTTCAGATATAAAATTAATTTAAACCACATAAAAACAATGAATATTTCAATCCCAGAGATGAAACTTCAATTTTCAACCAAAAATATAATAGTTACATTTTCAGTTAAAAAATTTAATTAAAAAAAAGTTTAAGACAAAGTAAATAAATTTTCAACTGGCGAGAAGAGTTTTCAACTAAAATTATGAATCTTCAAATTAAATAAATAAGTTTTATTTATCTAGTTAAAAACCCGTAATTTTCCGTAACAAATTATTCAACCAAGAAGGATGAATTCTAAACGAATAATGTAATAGTATACTTCGTTCAAAAAATCTGTTCATTTTAAATAAACAGTTGAATGCTATCAAAAGGCCAATTTTTATTTAAAGCATTTGAATCTTTAGCCAAAGCAATTTTTCATAAAACTACTTGAATTTTCAAACAAAAAGAAAGACTTTCTAAAAACATCAGGATGGCCGGAAACTTTATTTTCAAAATTCTCTCACTTTTCCCTGACCAATTTTTCATTTTTCCTGACCAATTTTTCATTTTCCCTGGCCAATAAAAATCCCTGACTTCTCCCTCATTTTTAGGTTTTTTGTTTATGAACTATAACACCCGGTTAAATTCATTTACTTTTATCATAATTTTTAATTTCAAATTTATAAAAATATTTTTTTAAATTTGGAATCTTTCCACATTGTACACATAGACATCTTGGAAATTGTTTTTTTTTTCTGAATCTATGATAAGAAATTGATCTGTCAGATAATTCGCAAGAAAGATTTTCTCAATCTTCGAAAAAAAAATTCTATGTTGGAAGAAGAAGCTTTCTAAATTCTAGTGATGAATTCTTGTGTTTGAGGGATAAACGAATTTTTGAAAATATTTGCTGAGTTTTAAAATAATTCGAAAGTCACGTTCGATCTCTTGAAAGTAGAGGATTCAGGATAACAACAGAGAACTTCGTGTAGCTCGGGAATATAAAATAGTGAGTCCTCAAGGGGTTGAAAATGCTTCCGGAAACTGACTCGTTCACCTGGACCCTCATGGTGAGCCTGGAGCAATTTGGCAAGTTTCCATTAGAACGTTGGACGCGATGGGTTTGCTCTTCGCGCACCGAGAGCTAATTCGTTCTATCCCTGACAATCACATGCAGTGTGCTAATTTCAGATCCAATTTCAAAACTTCTGCCTCTATCCATTCGTGGAAATAATTCTCCTCATCTCCAATATTTCGACTGTATATTCTAGCTTCTTCCCACTTTAGTTTTCTAATTCTCTTATTCATATCGTTAATTGTTTTCTTCCTTTATTTTAAGAAAATAAAATAACAAAATTTAATACCATTCGCGTTTCAAATTCATATTTCTGAAAAGTGAGCGTTACAAATCCTGCTGCAATATTATTAGATCCGAATGCCGCCACACTGTAATATTAAAAACATGAATGCCACATCAATTTTATATACTTTCCCGACCAAAGATTATAAAAATCACGACTAACTTCTTGGACGGTCCTACATTCTCATAAGTTTGGCGGGGAGTTTTTTTGGAATCAAAAAAAATCTCTTGTTTTTTGTTACAAATTAAAGTTGACAAACTAAAGTAGACAAAGTTAAGCAGGAGTTTTTTTTTATTTCTTTATTCTCGTTTTGTGATGTCACCTGACGCCACTACGAGTACGTGCCGCATGGATGTACCAAATTATCAAACAAAATAATTAATACTTGAATTTGAAAAAAATGGAATTTCTACAAAGAGATATGAATTTTTAACTAAAATTATGAATTTTTGAACTTTCAAGCTATAAGATAAATTTTCTGCAAAACAGTTAAATTTTCAACCCGAAAATATGAATTTTTTACCAAAAAAATAATTTTTTAACAAAGCAATTCAACTTTTACCTAAATAGTTTAATTTTCAATATAAAAAAATCAATTAAAAAAAATCATATCTTCACATGGGAGCTTAATGTTCGCAGGACGAGAAATCATCCATGGTTTATCTAATCATCCTTGCGAACATTGAATTACCAGTGACTACGTGTAAGACTCTACGAGTGATGTATGATATTTGGTTGCAAACCACCATGTTATAAGACACTAGAGCCCCCTGAAAAGTGAGCGTTTGATAGAGCTTTACCGAAATGGTACCAAAACGTTCTATAAACTGACTTTTTATGTAATGATTATGATCACTGTTCGAGCATTCTTCTGTTTTGTTTTCTCCATTTATCAAATTTCTTAAAGGCCAGCTTATATTTATCCTTAGATTTTTCGGGTGGTAAACATTGCTTTGCTTCTTTCACTTCTTCATTTATGTTGATGGTTGGCGACATAATTGCACATAATTTAAGGGTTCATGGCTTCTATTGCGATTGGTTATTCAGTGACCATTTGTGGAACTAATAATCTCTCAGTGTGGCATCGTTTGAAACTAATTATCTATCAGTAGCTGACACCGTTCGGCAAAGGGCTATCTATCTAACGCTCACTTTTTTGGGGTTGCTGTAGGCTCATATCACGGTGGTTTCAAATAAAAAGTATAAAATTGTAAGAAAATGTAAATTTTCCCTAAATTTTCTTTCGCGGAATTTCACTTCAAATTTGAAATCATGGCTATTTTCCTCAGAAGATATAGTTCCAGAGAAAACAGGGGAAGAAGTTTCCTCATATAAGTGAGGGAACTAGGAAGATTAGGAAAATTTTCAAAGTTAGAGTTTGTGCATTACAAAAGAGTTTTGTCAAGTTTTTACGTAATTAAGAAGTTCCTTCGGCGATTCTCCATGTCGTTGACTCGTTTGCTGCAGTCTTGCGTCTTTCTTGTTTGTTTGTCCCTCTTGCACAGTCATGGGACATAATGCCGTGCTAAACTCGAGTTCAGTGTAGAAGGATAAAGTAATTTTAGCATGTAGCTAAACCCCAAGCATTCACCGGAGAATAATTTATTACGTGTCGTCGATGCTTTTAAATAGGAGATAAAGGTTCACAGAGATATCACAGAAAATTTACTTCTAACTTACAGAGATTAAGTGGATAAGGCCCTCTTTTTATTTACTTCCGCTTTTTTTTACTTGATATTTAAATCAGCTTTAATCAAATCTTTTTATTGGTGCTTTCCTTTCTTTCTACACCATTAAACTCCAAGTGACACACACAGGACGGTCGAAAAACTTTATTTTTAAAATTACCTGAATATTTTTCATATTCGCGGATCATTATTATTTGAAAAGCTATCACAGCCAACTACACTGTTTAAAAAGAAAAAAAATAACAAATTCCTAACCCAAAAAGAGACTAAAAGTGGATAATGTACATTAGTAACGTAAATAATGTTTTGTTTTTTTTTAATTTAAAAGACTTCGATGGAATTTACAAGAATTCCATGTGAATTTCAAGAAATTAAGTTAAATTTAAAATAATTCAAATGAGTTGGAAGAAACTCAAGAATCAGAAAATCTATTAAACTGAGCAGAATTGAGTAAATTTAGAAGAATTCAAGTGAATTCAAAAGAATTTAAAAGAATGAAAGATAAATTAATAAGAATTCAAGACAAAATCCTGGGAAATTTATTAAAATACTTTAGAGAGTTTTTAAAATCCCTCGAAATCATTGACATCCTTAGAATCTTTTAAAATATTTTAAAACCTTATAGGTCCTGGAAAATCGTTCCATTTCTTCCGAAATTCTATGAATTTCCTAACAATCACATTCAAACATTTTCTTGCAAATCTCTTCAAAATGCGTTCGAATATTTAAAAATAACTTTGCCCTAACCTGTGATCACCTCGTCTACATTCCCGAATGAGAGTCTGAACATTCTTGAAATAACTATTTTGCTGACTAAATCATAAGAAAATCATGAAAGATGTAAGGCTGGGGGCAAATTGTTTATCGAAGCAGTAACGGTTTGGGAGGACGTGAAAGAATGATAAAGAGGATTGGATTGGAACCCTCGTAAAAAGAAGCATGAGGGTAGCTGTTGAAATGCGGTGGCCAATAAGAGGTAAGATGGAAATCTCTTGTGGATAGGGGTGGCCAATAAGGTGTAAGATTTTACCAAAAGAAGTGGATCGAACTCAGCAGCAACTCCAGCAAGGGGTTTTCAGGGGATTTACAGCCACGGATAGAATGCAAGTATAATTTATAGTTCGTGCGTCCTAGAGAGCAAACGATCCATAACATGTGAGACAGTTTACAGATGGTTTGTCCACCATCTCAAGCATTTCTAGAAGTCACAGACAGAAACGTTTCCCAGTCGGAACTCGGAAACCGCCACAAATCCGGAGGTCCAGTTGATAAATACATTTGAATCTACGTAGTCATCAATTAATTCAGAAAATCAATTAAACACAATTCAAATAATGGAATGAAAAAAAAAAATTAGATCGTTTCAAAGTGTGAAATCGTCCCAAATCAGTATTGGTCCTTCCAGCTGGATCAAAATAGTCGAAATAACCAAAAAAAGTTACAGACCTAACCAACTATTAAGTGATCAACCTGTATAAATGAATTTTCAACCTAACGTTCCAATTTTTAATAAAAAAAAGAATTAAACTCAACAAAAAACAAGCCCAAACACGAATTTTTCAAATACAGTTGCATTTTTAACAATAATAGTCGAATTTTCAACAAAAAGTTCAATTTACGCCCTTAAAACATGCACTCATGACCTAAAATATGAGAGTTACTATTTCAACCATAAAAGATTAAATTTCGATCAAAAGAGATGAATTTTCTCACTAAAAAGGAAAATAAAGATTTTTCATTGAAGAAACAAAGAAAAAATGCATTTAAATTGTTGAATTTTTCATTCAAAAGACCAAATATGTATGAAAAGGAACGTATTCAGCTGAAAAAAATAATTAAAAAAAGAAAGCATTTCCAACAAAATGATTAAATCCTCAACCAAGGAACATTAATTTGCAACTAAAACAGATACATTTTAAACCGAAAACGTCAATTAAAAAAAAAACAGTTGAATTTTCAATACCTAAATATGAATTTTTAACAGAAAGATCATTTCCTAGTAAAATATTGCATTTTCAAAATAAAAAACTGGAATTTAAAATAAAATTCTTGAATTTTGTACCAAATAATAAAACTAACTAAAAAATATAATCGCCAGGTGGCAGCTACTAACAGAAAATAACTAGAAATAGAAATACAAGCTAAATAAATTATTAAAAAGAATATTATTTCAGAGTAGCGCCTGAGAACTTCATTATCAAAATTACCTATATTTTCATCTATTAACTTTTCGTTTTCCTTGACCAATAATATTTAGAAGATAAAAATCTTAATCTTTTAGCATTTTATGAATAGAATCTTTCATGAACGGCATGAAACAATTTCAAATTGAAATTTTTATATTTATTAATCTTAATAGTTATTTAAAGTGCCTCTTATAGAAATTCCCTGAGTTTCCCTCACATCTTTTCGAATTCGGATAGATGACAAAAAATTCAACATTGAAGAAAACTTTAGAATTGCGAACAGAACTTGGCTTTCTTTTATCGCTTCAGACTCAATTTGCAATTCTGCAAGGGATAGAAGTCAGCGTAGAAATCGAATAAAGAAAAGGGCCACAGGAAGCAAAAGCTAGTCGGAATCCACTTTTACACAACATACGTGTGAGTTTAACTGTCCTGCAAGGAATACTGATCCCAATCATTGAATTTAACTGAGTGGTGGTCTACACGTGTGATACGAAAACCATCATTTGCGTTATCGATTTTAAGATAAAAGAGGAAACAATGAAAAAAGCAAAAAGGGCAAACGTAAATAGGGTGAAGTACAGAGTTACTTCAGTCTCTTAATTAATTAAACTGGAATAATAGAATGGAAACCTATTGATGAAAATGATATAAATTACAGTAAAGGGTAGAATTGTCAGTCCACTGAAAAATTGAATTAACAACATGCCTCTCCTCTATCATGAATCCCTTAGCGAGAAATTAAGTTATAATGCTTTAAAAGCAAGAGTTGGAAAGCTATTTAAATTTCACGTTAATTAAGCTCTACTTGAAGTATTTTTGATAAATAGGGGCTGAGATAGCATTTGAGAAATACCGACATTTGGTGGTTTTTTTACCAAATTCGATTCGCAATTTCCACGTTTTGCGTGCTTCAAACAAGCAAATAAAAAAAATGATGCTTTTCTAAATTAAACTCTAAATCTTTTTTTTTAAATGATACCAATAACGTAATAAAATATTGATTATTATTATTATATCTCGAATTATCACAAAAAATGTGGAAGCGAACCCAAGACGGAAATCGGTCGGTCGAGTGGTGACCGCAATCTTTCGACGAACCGATTTTCGTCATGGGTGCGCTTCCACATTTTTTATGATAATTCGAGAACCAGTAAATGTTTAATTATGCTCTTAGTCCCATCACAAACAGTAAATTTTAGAATTTAATTTACGAAAAATTTTACTTTTTTCCATTCACTTCCCTGAAGTATGCAGAAGGTGGAAATTGAGAATCGAAAACTGGCAAAAACGCCAAATAGACCGGCATTTTTCACATACTTTCGAACGCTTGTTTTTAAACCTTTCTGATTTAATGTCTCGGTGAGAGGTCCACGAAAAAAGAAAGGCATGTTTTTAATCAGATTTTTTTAGTAGACTGACAATTCTCGCCGGTACTGTAGGTATAAAATTGCTTTAGCTTTGAAAAATCACAGAACCTTCCAATTCGATTAAACGAACTCTTCTAATGACGTAAATGCACGTCAATCAAGGGGCTCAAAAAAGAAAAAAAGGGTGAAAAACGAGAGACGCAAATGAAATTGGTGATAGGACCTACCCTCGATTTAGCATTGTCGTAAAAGAGCGAACGTACCGTGAATCTCGCTAAACAGTAGAGCTCGTCGGATATTGCGAGAGAATAATGAATACTCGATTCTGTAATCTACGAGGAAACCCTGTTTCTACCAGTTTAAATCGGGGCGTCGATAAGCAGTTACATGCTCGCTTACCCCTGGTGTTACAACAACGATATTCTACAGTGGCGTATTTCAGTATCAACCATTCCATAATGATTCCCGGGAGACTCGGCCAATGATGGTACCTTTAATCATTAACCTCAGAGAGATGTTATGTGCTGGAAAGCACGTAATAGTATCGTTTGATACCAAAATAGAAGCAGATAGAACTAATTTAAACGACTTAAAACCGTTTCCTTGTATAGAAAAAATGTTTTAATTATAATATCCTGAGCGAAAACAGAAAATTTGGATTTTACATTTTAATAAGGGCTTAGGCAGAATCGAGGGCAGAATTAATTGTTGAAGCACTTTCGAGTGATCTAATTATTAATATGTTGTCATTGTTCTCAAAATTATCAAAATATCTGCAAAACTGTTAATTTAAAATCCTTTTTAACGCCCAATGATCAAGTTAATGTGAAGAATTCCCGGACACAAAACCAAGAATCTAGCCACGAAATTTTGACGAATTCCATAAAATATTCCCATTGCAATCTGAAAAAAAATCCCTTTTTCCCCTAAAAAAGAAGCAAAAAAATAATTTTTTGTATTCCTTTTTATTTTTATCGGAATGAAAAACAAATTATTTTTTTATTTAGGGGGAAAAAGGGAAATGTTTTTTTTCAGATTGCAATGGGAACATTTTATGGAGCTTGTCCAAATTTGGTCGCTAGATTCTTGGTTTTGTTTTCAGGAATTCTTCATATTATTCAAAAGTTGGCCAAGGGATTTCTACATTACGAGCGGCAAAAATAAATTACGTTCAAAATCAACCCACATCGGATTGAAGCCTCTTTAGAAAGAAAGTTAGATCATCAGTTTTGCGCCGATATCGCATTTTAAAAATATATATGTTATTTACTTTTTTTATTTCACATCTCAAATCTCAACCTCAGAACTGAATTTTTCTACATCAAAACAAAAATTATTTAATTTTAATTTTATTTTGAATTCTGAATTGTTTAAACACTAATAGTAAAGAAGAATAAAAAATGTTACACCCTAAATTCAGAAATGCACTTAAATTCAGAGATGAACTTTGAATTATGCAAAAATTGATATGAATTCAAATAAAGTTCATCTGAATTTAATAAAACGTACGATTAAATTCTGAATATCAGATATTGACGCTTTTAAATTATGACAACTTTGTGCTGAATTTAGGTTCATTTCTGAATGTAAGGCGTAACCTTTTTAATTATTCTTATTTACTGTATTTCTACTTGAAACTGTTTTAATTCTGAAAGTTCCAAAAACTTCAAGTTAAACTTTACGGCTGTTCTTTGTTGTGTTAAATCGTTTAAATTTCAATTCTGAATATTTACATCCAAAATTTCGAAATTTTTTAAATTTCGGATTTGAAACACACCAACTTGAAAGTTTTAAGATTAAGATTATTCTTGTCCAATCTTGCTATGTATGTAAGGGCGTGAAATCTAAAATTTAAAATGCTGAAGTTCGAACAACACAATTTGAATTTGATTTCCTTTAGAAGACTTCAAGTTTCAAATTGAAACTCCCCAATTTGAATTTAAAATTTGTTTTTTAAATCTGAAATTATTCCACTTTGAGACTTTCAATTTCCTTGTTGAATTTTCCTTCTTTAAGTTTCCCAAGCATAAAGACTCACAAAAGACTACCGAATATGGTGTAAAGAGCATTGCGTTCTCTTTGATATCATAACAGCAACCTAGGTAATTATAATAGCAATGTGCGTGTCATCTTACACCGTAACAAATTCTAATTGCAAGTCTGGGAAACTTCGAAAATCAAGATAATAGGTATAAAATCTTAAAGCAGATTAAAAGTATTACAAGTAGCAAATTAGACTTGGATTCAGAATAAATTTAGAGTAAAGTATGTAATTAGCCTCCAAAACTTTTCAAAGCCAGTTACTAGAAAATATATTTGTATGAGAATAATTAGAACCATATTTTCCACTAGCCCAGTAACCAAACTTAAATTTGTGCACGCAATATGAACCAAAAATAAACTTAGAAATGATCAAGCGCTTTAACCTTTTTCCAAGGCGGAAATAAAAAAGAACGAATTCGTGACGAGAGTCGAATAAAGCAGGCCGGATTAAATCTTTTAACCCCTGAGGGTTCAGAGTTAAATCTCGTAACAATTTTCCATTTCGAGACCGGAAATCCGGTCACTAGGTTCCTGACCACTGGTATTGCCTTTCCGGCCTTTGCAAGAATCTAAATTGAAAGGATCTCCGAAACTGAAGGGTGAGCATTACTGTTTAGGTTTAGGGTTTAGGCAGGGCTTAGTTTTAGTATATACCTAGGGGAAAATCTAAAAATATTGAACGAAAAAGTAAGGAATAAAATTAGCTTTCTGAGTATTGTCAAGGTATCGGCGTAGCGATCACGTAATGTCGAAGTATATATTAACATATATACGACACTACGGAAGGCACGAGGCGCGCGACTTATGAAGATAAGAATTGAGTTTGAAGTCACTTATCGCATTTGAATGATAATTAATGCAGGTGCGCTTGTGTCCACGGTTTTGTGAGAGTTTGGAAAAAGAGAAAGAGGTTGAACGTGACCATTTTTTATGATAGATATATTCAATATCTGCTTGAAAATAACTTGATGAAATATTTGGCATACTGAAAACCACTTTGGAAAATCTTTAACTAGAGAGGTTTGAACGGATACAATTTCGTACATTTTAAACGATTTTCACTTATGTATACTCTACTTTATAAATCTGAATCAGCGATAAGTATACCGCTAATTCAAATCAGCGTATATACCCTTGCAAATCAGTGAAATTCAGCCGTTAATCAGTAAAACTTCACTGATCAGCAGCAAAATTTCGCTGTTTTAGCAGCGTATTTACGCTGATTTAAATTAGCGGTATATTTATCATTGATTCGGATTTAGAGAGTACGTGAAAAAAGAAGAGCTTAAAAAGATATAAATTCGGAACTTCAGAAATAATTTCTTAAGAATTCCTGTAATGCTAAACAAAGTTCAAAGTAGGCAGAGATATACCAGCGTTTCAGGAATTTAATTTTTTTTCAAAAGTAAGGGGATTAAGAGAGGATTTCATTTATTTTTATAAAATATTTGAAAAACCTACTATTTCTGTTTTTATTTTCTTTTAAACTTATTTAACTTTTAAATTTATTTCGAATGCATGCTTATCATTTAAAAGTTTCCAGATATTCAAAACATTTTTTAGTGTCAGCTAAAAAAATATTATAGTTTAAAAACCGAAATTAAAAAAATATTACTCAAGAAAATAACAAAATTATAAAGATAACAATTGTTAAATTTCCAAAATTTTGTTTCTACAACACAACTATAACATACTTTTCTCTGATTTGCCGTTTTAAAATTTTATTACATAAAAGAATGATTTTGTTAGAAATGATTTCTTAACATATTTGTTTGCATTTTTTTAAATATACATTCAGAGCTTAAAATGATGCGTAGTCCGACAGACAGACTTTGTGAAGTCCAGATTTAAATGTATACAGTCCGAATTCAAAAAGTGCAGTGGAAAAATTTACTTTATTATTTTTTTAATCCAATTTTGTAACTTAACATTTTGCAAGCATTACAAATTAATCAAAATGTCATATTCTCGTTTCTCTCTTTTCTCTACTAAAATGCGAACTGTATTAACAGAATCCAATTAGAGAATCCAACTATTTTTGGTTGAAAGTTAATTTTTCATTACTTCTTAGTTGAAAAGTTTACAATTGTATTTAGGTTCAGAATTCATCTTTTTTTTGTTTAATAATTTTTTTATTTGGTTGAAAATTTCATTTTTACCTTGACAATTAAACAATTTTTTTATAAACATAATTAAATTATTAAATCAATATTTTATTAATATAAGTAACGCGTATGGAGATATGATATACAATAATGCGAAACTTAAAATTTAAAAAAACGTAAAATTCCAAGCCTTTTTAACATTTGACAGAGATTCATTTTTTCGGGTGAAAATTTACCTTTTTTGTTGAAAATCAGTTTTTTAGGTTAAAAATGCAACTTTTCTGTAGAAAATAAGCCCTTTTGACCTAAAAATTGAAGAATTCGGTCAATATTGTTTTTTTTTCTGACTAAAAAATCTTTTTTGGTTGATAAATCCACAATTATCGTGAAATGTCATCTTTTTGAAAAATTGGACTGTTTTTTTTATTTAAATTAAAAATCTCTTTTGCTTAAAAAAGCAGCTACATGGTTAAAGAGTTGAAAGACTTTTTTTAATGCATGTTTTTGATTCAAGATTCGCCTTCTTGATTGTAAATAAAATTGTTTTGTTGGAAATTCGTCTTTTTGGTAGAAAATTAATCTTTTTGGCCGAGAATTCAACTGTTTGGGTAAAAATGCATCTATTTCGTTGAAAGTATTTTGTTTATACTTGAATTTTTAGGAATTTAAAGCGTTTAATAATCAATAACCGCTGTCGATGATGTCCTTCAAAACTCAAACCTACAAAATTATCGAACAAATTCTTTGAAAAAAATATTTAAAATTTGCATCATCATAAATAATCTCTTGCAAAACGTCTTGGTTTATAATGTTCTACATTTGTGTTTGTGATGTTTAAAAAACGAATCGAAAGTATGTAAATAGAGGGGAAAGGTGAAATTGGGTCAAAATCTTGTTTTAGGCGACTCTTGAAATGTAAGAGGGGAAGATAATCAGGAACACGTGCATTTCATGTCTACGTTATCGGCCTCTTTTCTTTCCCAGGTTCGAATATAGGACTGATAAAGTGGCATGTTAATTCACGGACGCGATGGAACGAAAACTACATTACCGTGGCAAATATTAAGAGGAGAAATATGGAGAGGTAAGGGAATGTTCTTCCAAACTCAAGTAATCATAATATGAATCGCGCGTAGAGATGAAGGCTTGAGATATGAATAAATGAAACGTTTTTTCAGACATTCGTGATGTGACGGACGATAATATAAACCAGCACTTGTAATTTTTTTTAAATATCAGCACATGCCCCACTCCACTGAAAAATACAGCCAATTCACAAAGCACTATATAACCTACGAATCAAATTATTCTATCCAAGAATTTTGCTCACCAAAAATTATTATTCCCGAAGGGTACGTAACTTTGAATTTTTATGTAGGAATACCGATTGCACAATTGCATATGTGATTGAAAGTGAATAATGCAACGATTGAAAGTAACAACGATTGTTGAATTTTATATTCCAACCAAATAATAGGGGAATAGATTCTTTATATAAAATTATTTTGTAGGTACCATATTAAACTCAATATAAAACGAATTTTTCACAAAATAGTTTTTTAGATTATTTTTTTTTAGAATATTAAAAAAAATAGTTAAATGTTCATCCCAAAAGATGAGTATCTCCAACCAGAAAGATGAATCTTTAACAAAAAATGATTATTTAAGAAGGCGGTTCAACACTCAAACCAAAAACATTTGTACTTTACATCAAAAACATTTGAATTATAAAAAAAAACGGGTTTTCAACAAAATATTTAAAATCTCAACCCGAACAAGTTGATTTTTAATAAGCTAGTTGAATTTTCAACCAAACAATGGTGAATTTTCTACGACAAGAGATGAACTTTCAACAAAAGAATTGAGTTTGCAAGCTAAAAAGTTGTATGTTTTAGAAAACAGTTAAATATTTACATTTTTAAGACAATTTTCAAGTTTTCAACGAAAAAGTAGATATTTTAATCAAAAATATAATAGCAGATTTTGCAATCATAAGGATTTAATTTGCAACAAATTTTTTCTTTTATAACAATTAACTGTAACATGTTTACCAACCTTAATATCACCTAATTAATCATTACCATAACCAGGGAACTTCTCTTCAAAAAATCGTCTAAAAATATATACAAAACTAATTTACTAAAATAGTATCCTTTCATTCGCCTTGGGCGAACAAAGGAAATTAATTCCCACTGGAAAAATAACTGGAAGAATTTCTACTCGGACAAAAAGAAAGATAAGAAAAAATTCACTGGGGTTTCTTTTTCCCCATCTCAGCAATAATATAAGAAAATAACGAGAAGCGTTGCGTAAATGACGTTAATCAAATAAGAGGAGTGCTTAAGTGTTATTGGACGCAACGAGACTTGCTAAAGGTAAATTCTCATGGCGTCATCGTTTTCACGACACAATTGGGTATATCATTTTCAAAGCCTTTATCCAAAGTGCTTCTTGCTCCTTTTCTCGACCGTCCAAAATCTATAAAGTTTGCTTCCATATTCTCCATCACTATAAGTGGCTGGCCATTTTGCGGAGCCGTTCACGAAATTTCAAATAATCTCAGGCGTCAGATTTTGGGCTCGTCACATTCACGTGTAATATGGAAACGCGGATAAGATCATAAAGGGACGATCCTGCTTTTACGACCCAACAGGCAATATAAACACGGTGACGCATGTAAATCCTGTTACTTTGATACGTACTATATATACATATATGTGTACTTCGTTACGAAAATCTCTGATATGTATGAGTCTACATTGAATTGCAGCATTCCCATAAAGCATAGGGCATAGAGGAACAACAATTAAAAGTAAATGGAGATGAGAGATGCTATAAAAAAGAGTTTATCTTTATATTTGAAAGTGCATTTTTTAAACTGTTTTTTAAAAAACAAATTTTGAAGTATAGACTGTGGAAAAGATCAATATAAATGGTAAACGCAACTATCAGTAGAAGAAGCCTGTATGGTAATCCAAGAAGAATAAAAAATTCTTTTCCACGACTTTCATTATCTTTAAAATTAGAATTAGGAACCCACGTTGAAAACTTATGCAGGGAACACTATCCTACAGTAGATAATGATTAACAGTAGATAATCTTAATCACTTAGAAAATTAGAAAAGAATGCTGTTTGGTTCTTAAAAGTATTTCGGTAATTATTCTACCTTGTCAGATGAATTTTTATTGAAAAAGTATCATTAATTATTACGTGAGAGCAAAAAATTGATTTTAAGCATAATAAAATAGACGTTTTTTCTTGTTCATCTAAATGAAATTTGTCTAGCGCATGTTATTACATCAGAATCAAAATTTAAATTGCAAAAACTGTTCATCTTTACTATTTAAAAATATTTCTGGACTTTTTATTTGATGTGACTTTCCAACAGCAGATAACCAACAGTACATGAGTGAAATCTTACATAAGTCATTATTAAAAAATTAAATACTTCTTCTGAAAAGGTGATGTTTAATAATGCATTCGAGACGATTACAAGAAAATTCTAGATTTTATTGAAAAACATTCAGTTAAATACAAAACTTCATAGATAATCTCAATTAAAAAGTTTCGAGATTCTCGACCCCAGATCCTGAATTGTTTTAAAGATTCTGTCTCCAAATCGAAATAAACAAAAAACTGTGTATTCAGTTTCCAAAATAATGTTTGTTTCCTTATACAATTAAAATTGCCACTGTTTGCAATACCAGACACCAAAACTAAAAGCAGTACCCAAATAGTATAATAAAATGGTTCAATTATGATAGATTCAAATTTGACATACTCTAATGTTGAATATAAACGTGTATTTAAACTTATAATTTTAATATTATCACGACGACTTTAAATTTGAAACTAAAAATGCCAAATGAACCTAAAATTATTAAATATGTATGATTTCAATTAAAACTGTTTAAATTGCAAATATAAATTATCTCTCAACTAAAGTTTTATCACTCTTCGCGCACTTATGAAAAGTTGATGCACTGAAACCCCGACAATGCAAGCATTCACTTTCTTAAGTCGTGATGTAAACTGTATTTATTTCCTTTCAAACTTATGTCCTCAAATTCGCAATTCTGTACGAGTGAAAACACAAAATCGTAAGTTTTGCAGAAAGCTCATAAAAAAAGTCCATAAATTCTATTCTCTTGGCTTAAGACGTAGTATCAAAGATAAGCCAACTTTTCCAAGTATTCTCGTTCTCTCAAATACGATTCAACAGCTCAATGTGTATGCAAAATACAAACTTCAATTTCAATACAAAAAATTGAACACAAATGAATAACATTTTATAAATATACAATAAAATTTTCAAAGAAAGGAATTCACCTCAGACGGCATTCTTAAATCCAGGAGATTACTTATGAATATTTACACAAATTGCAGGTATAATATTTTTTTATTTTCTTAATTCTTATTTCACGTATTAAATGAATTCTTCAGATTTTTCAATTTCAGTAACTGATACGCATTTAATATCAAAACTGATTTAGTTTAATAAATAATTATCAAGGGATTAATACAATTATTTTTTTAAATTGGATATACTTGGATCGCTGGAAATCCATTCACGGCGATATAAAACAGTCCCACAAAAAAGTTTGTAAAGTGAACAATTTGTGTAATATTAAAATAGTTTTATCTTTTAAAAATCCTATCATTAATATCGTTAATACGTATCGTTAATCGTATAATGAAATATTTCTTTCTAAGATTTGTCAATTCGGCCTTACTGTAATTAATACTTGCAATGTAACTTAAAACACTTGAAAGTTTTATTTAAATCATTAATAGTTTAGTTGAAAATCGCTTAAATAAACATAAGTAAATACAGTGAAACTGGAGACAGTGCCCGTTTTGGGGCTGGCGGTGGTGGGGGAAAACCCCGAGAAAGTGCCGCTGCGGATGTAATCGCTGTTGTTTGTTCACGCCTGCGTGACCACCGCACAATCCCCGCAGCTCCTTTTACTCCCACCAGCGGCACGGCGTAAGTTCTTGGAAGAGATAAATCCGGGGCCGTTATATCCAAGTTCGACTGTATTTTTTTTGAACGATTTAAACAGAAAACTTTAGACTGCTCAACACGTAAACATATTTAAAGTTACAATGTATTTTTTAAATGTTATAATTTGATATTGGATAACAACTTCTGTGTCCGGTTTTCTCAAGTTCAACATGATTCAGCATTATGCTTTCTTAAAGAGAATTAGGATATATGTTTTTTTTATTTTGCAGCACTTTATTGATAGACGCGCCTACAAGTACATTATATATCATTTACCATTTCATAGTTGTAACAACAAAATTTAATTTAATTTATAAAATAGTATATTGTGCACCAAATCAGCGAAGTAGTCTTTAGACGGCTGAGCGTGACTTTGTGAAAAATCGTCTACGCATCAGATTCGCCTCAGCTTAGTCAGCTCACGCTCGGACGTAAAAAGACTGCGCTGCGTCGGTACACACGATATCCAATAATTGCATGGTTTTCCAGTTTTCTAGAGAAGTTATGTCTCAGGTTTGAGGTTAGTTTAAAGGAACAGTTAAGCAAAAAGTAAGCTTTCACTACACGCGATTGTATATTCAGTTTGTAATAGAATATTCTAGATGTAAAACGAAAAATATTATTCGTATAGAAAGAGGGGAATTTTAAAAAGGGGGAAACGCAGGGCAATGGGAGAAAGAAGCGAATAGAAGAAAAAAAGTGATCCCCGAGTATATGTTCGAATCACTGGCAATTTTCTTTCTTTTTACTACAAATGAAAGATTCTTTCGGATATTTCGGGACTCATACTCGCATACTTAGGCACATTAGTCTTCTCCGATAATCGTCTCGTTTGTTTCCATTGTGGCTCTCTGCACTCAGTAAATCTGCTAGACCCTTTCACTGTCGTTTATGCTAACAAGCTTTTAACCTCGGTCACGAAGGTTGGCCCTTACGACAGTAATTCAATTAGAAAAAGATAAGGCAGAGCGGCCAGAGAATGAAGCACAGGTGAGAGAGAACCACGTGACCAGCAAACATTCATTCTCAGATTCTCAAGGTATATTATTTCCGGTGTCGTTAAGACTGCTATCCAAAAAATCTCTTGTAATAATGCCTTATCGTGCAGATTTAACTTTCGCGAAAACAACCTTCAATTATAGTTATTGTGCTATATTATCTAAATTCAGAATTTTTTACTTACAGGCCTCCGATTCACTTCAGAGATCAAAAACAATGTAAATAGTGTCCCAAATTTCAAAAATTGTGTCATCAAATTTTGCAAATATTAAACTTCTTCGTATTTCGAATTTAGAAGTGTATAGACCGAAAGCAAAACGTGCCATAGAATTTTAAATTTTCTTTTTAAGACAAATTTCCAGTTTTCATTATTTTCGGTTAAAAAGCATCCTATTACATTTTTGGATAAGAGTGAATCTTTTTTGGGTAACAAATGTATTATCTGGTTGAATACTGAATTATTTTGTTCAAGATTCCACTAATTGCTTGAAAGTTGCACCGCTTTGTTAATTCATAAGATACAACAAGATTTAAAACCATTTTCCGGTACGTTGTGATTCGTTGACATGGCGGAGATGTTATTTTTAGCCAATTATCGAAAAAGTTCAAAAATATTTTTCAAGCAAAAGTAAATAAATAGTGGCATTAGCGGAACATTAGCGTCATTTTTTCGATATAGTAGCAAAATAGTGTCATCGCTCAAAAAAAGTGGACCAGATAAAATAGGGGAAGTAGAGCAAATAGGAACAACGGCAAAAAAGGAATTGGGGAAAATATAAAATTCGAAATAAGAAGAGAAGATTGGCTAGGGATCCAAAACTAATATTGATCCTAGAAACAGAATTTGCATTGTAAGAAGTAGGGTGAGCTAAATCCACTTTGAGAGTGTAACCGTGGAGGGATTTTTTTCTGATAAGCTTTTCCTGTTTTCTTGTCTTCCTATGCTTGTCTGGTCGACATATATCTGTCTTGACGCGCTCGAAACTACTAAGAATAAACCTGGAATCAATAGCAAAATACCTAACCGACTGTTAATAATAGAGATACCTTTGCCACTCCGCTTGAACTAATCTGCAATCTATGCATTTCTAAATGAGCTTTGTGAAAAAACATTCATATAAAAAATATTCTAATGTCTTTATAGAATGTATAGATCCAACGAATAATATAAGAATATAAGATCAGTCTTTATGTTATTATGAAATTTTGCAACTGCAAATTAAACAAATGTTGTGTACAATTTGATCGCTCAAACTTCAAATTAGACCTCCAAATTTAAAATTTCGAAGATTTGAATTTGAAATAGTTTCGCTCATTAAAAAAGGATGCAATTATGAAGATTGGTAAATTTTAAAAGCCATTAATTTGAATTGTTTAATTTATAACGTTTAAAATAGACATTGTTCAAGTTTCACAGATTTAATCTTCGTACCGTTCAATTTAAATTTTAAATCAAACAAATGTTTGAATTGCTGATATAAATTGCGATATCTTCTTCGTACATGTTCTTCTTTACCCATCGAGGTGTGGCGAGGCAGTGCGACTTGAGTGCTTCCAGATGGCACCCACCTTCGCAAGCATTTTAAAATCTATTATAAACATTATAAACCAAATTTCCAAATGAACCCAACTTTTGTAGTTAAGACACAAAACTAAAAACGATTACACTTTCTCTATTGGAAATATCGCATGAATTGAAGGTATTACAAACAAATCCAGTTAGATCCTCAAACCTTGTTTCTAACTTTATATCTTAATTGCCCAATATCTGGTATTCCAGTCACGAAGTTCCTTCTCCCCTCGAAGGGGGGATTTTTTTAAATAAACTGGATACTTCTCCCTACAGTGCGAATAACGACTTCTCCAGGTGAATATTTTCGCCGCACCCGAGACTGGAACGTGCGGTTTGTTCGAAATTGCCTTTGAAGGAAAATTTCGCCTGGGGAGAAATTAATTTAACGATCCTCCACCGCTAAATGCACAATGTTGGTCCCAGTCTGCACTGCTCGTAGAATTTTCTTTTACATCCTCGCTTCCTCAACTCTGTCCTTTTTCTTTCCAAGATCATTCCATCTTTCTCTCGTTAGTTGTTCTCACTTTTTAATGCCTTTTTCTCTGACTCACACGCCTTTATTGCTGTAAGCTAACAACCCTAATTCGTATTAACGGGTGGCCCGGCGCCAAGTGAACTCTCTTCGCGAAATCTTCCCGAAGACCAGACTGCTTTTGAAGTACCTCACACTCTCCCAGTTCTGTTTAGTTCCCATAAGCATACAATGAAGCTGGACCGAGGCGTTTGAATCTCAGAAAGCCTAGAAGCATGAAGCAACATCGAGCAAATGACGAATGCCCTGGACGACATCAAGGAAGTCGTTCATTAAACTTACGTATTAGATGTAGACCCGTCAAGTTAGTCGCGTGAAAAATATTGCGGCTGCTAGCACACGTGAAAGGGAAGCAGTAAAATGCCAAGACCCAGTTGTAGCAGCTTCCGGCTAATATAAATTACCGCTGATTCCCTGCCATAATGATTAAAATTCTAAAGGAGCGTCATCTCTAGTTTACATTTTATCTATGTAGAGTACGGGAGTTACATCAGTGGCACAATGTTGTTTAAGCGAAAAAACATGTTACTTCCGAGTTACTAGAGCAAAGAAACGAAATTTTAATTGTGTTTTAGAATCAATGTGTTTAAAAATAATAATCAAACATAATTTTCTGTAGAAATTGTTAGGTTTATCCTTTGGTATGCAAAGTACAAATTATCAAATTTCAAAAACTTTTTTATAACTTTGACCTTATGTTTTGTCAAGGTATGATTTTGATCCACACTTGGATTAAACTTTTTTCTGGACTTTATGCAGTTTCAGAAAAACTGCTAACTATGTTTTCAATGGTGGCACTGCCATTCACACATATACATTCACAGACTATTCTACAGTATATGTATGTGACCAAAATGTAGCCGTACTTCCGAGTAAACGTAAAATTTGGATCAGATTCAAGAAATGCGACGAATGAGATCAAAGCTTTTACTGTCAGGTCGATGAACATGTCGAGACAACGAGGAGCGTTTGAGTTTCCGTTTAGATGTCAACTTTATGTTAAACCGCTAGACATTTGCAACTTACAATCAGATTATTCTTAAGCAACCTTACTTCCGAATATTAATTACTGCTTGTATAAAGTAAATAATTCTTACTCTGACAATAAGAAACTTCTTTTAACAATAATTTTTCCCATGCTTTACATAAAACGCTGTTTTAAAACTTCCATTGTAAATCACCATTACATAAAAAAAAATTAAACTCTAGTAGTGTTTTATAATTGACATTAAAGCGTAAATGGTGGTACTCATGTTGAACTACCTTCGTGTAACTGTCTTTCCTTTCTTTCTTTTTCGTCAAACAAATTCCAACCAACGGAACAAGCATACGGTTCCCAAGCCATTTCCTCTAAAAATATTTTTCCACCCATTCCAGAAGGCGAAGCGATGTTATATCTCAACTAAGCGAACGTTGACACACGTGACTTAACCTCCCATGCAGACGATCCGTTGGTCTGGCAAAATATAGTGAAAGCGTTTTTACGAGCTTTCTTCTCTTAAATAACAATTATACCACATGATGTGAAATTGTACAATTTAACATCATTCTTCACAATCATCATGTAATTATCCATCTTTTCCCAAGTAAGATCCCTCTAATAATTATAAATTATAAATAATAATGAATATTACATTTACTAAATATAAAATAAAAAAAAAACTATTCAGGGGAATGCATTCTTTTAAATAAAATTATTGTAGGTACCATATTGCGTTCAATATGACAAAAATTTGCAACTAAAATAATGAATCTTTAACTTAAAAAATTAATTTTTAACAAGCACCTGAATTATCAATCAAAAAATTAGTTTTTTGCCATAAAAGATAAATTCACAACAAAATACACGAGTTTTCAGTTAAATAGTCAAATCTTCCATTAAAAAAATTAATTTACAGCCAAAAATGCAGAATTTAAATTTGGAATTTAAAAAAATAATATTCAACCATAAAAGAAGAATTTTCAACAAAATAGTTCATTTTTGCTTTCAGCCAGAAATTAACTTTTAACAATATACACGAATTTACAATCAAATAATTTAACTTTCAACAACAACAAAAAATTTAACCAAAAATGGAGCAGTTCTTAATAAAAAATGTAATAGTTGATATTTCAAACAAAAAATATTTTCATTTTTATTTCAACTAAATAGTTCAATTTTTAACTAGAAAAATATAAATATTCTAACAAAATTAGAATTGGAATACTTTCAGTTAAAACTTAAATTTTAACCAAAAAATAAAGACAAATATTCAACAAAATAGTTCAATGTTTAACCAAAAAGATGAATCTTCAACTAAAAAATGATTTTTTTAACAAAATGACTCCACATGCCACCCAAATAGTCGAATTTTCAACCAAAAAATACGATTTTTTAATTTAAAAAATGAGTTGCTATATTCATCCGAAAAATTTATTTTTTAAATTAAGATCTCATTTTAAATTAGAAACATTTGAATTTAGCCGAAAAATACAAATTTTCAAGAAAATAGTTGAATCCTGGGCCAAAAAAGATTAATTTTGAACAAAAAGTTCATTTTCAACCGAATAGTTGATTTAGATTTTAGAGAAGAAAAAAAATATTTTTAACCAAGCATTTGCTTTTACAACGAACTAGTTAAACTTTCAAACAAAAAAATAAATTTTTTTAACAAAAGAGTTGAATTTTCATCCTACAAAGGTGAATGTATAAACGAAAACATTTTTTGTTTGGACAATTGAATTTTCTAAAATAAAATACTCCTTTCAAGCCAAAAAAGATGCATTTTAATCCAAAAGGACGCATTTCCTATTCAAAAAGACAAAATCACAACAAAACAGAAAAATTTCCACCAAAAATATGACTTCGTAGCAAAGCAATTCAATTTTCCAAAACACATAATTTTTGATCAAAAGAGATCAATTATGAAACAAGAATATTATAGTACACTTCTCAATCGAAAATAATTCAGTTTCAACCAAAAAATGTTTGATTTTTTCATTTTGTTTTATTAATGAAGTTAGAAGTTAAGCAAAAAAAAAAACAGAAAAATGGGAAGTTTTTTTAAAATATTGGATAGAGGAATTCTTAAAAAAAAGGGGGGGGGGATAGCGTGTAATACTTCTTTAAAAGACAGACTTTTTCCCCAGTATTTCATAACTTAAAGATTGACTTTATCTTTATTTTATTCTACTTTTTTCAATTTTCAAAAAAAATATGTAACGCTCGAAAAAGACTGTAAAATGTGTAGGAAGAAAAATAGTTTTTCAACTAACTGACTTCATTTTCTCGGAACTATTCTAAGGCGACTAGTTATTAGAATCCGGCTGCAGTGAACATCAAACGTACCCTAAATGCAGAAACATTTGCTAGGACTAAATTTAGCATTCGCGAGAGATACAAACAAGGAAACGTTGTGCTTGGATAAACGATTAATTAACCCATCGTGAGAGCTGTTGAATATCTCGTGAGAGAACATTACTGTGCGAAAGGAAATGCGATATGTATTTGAACGAGACAAATTCGAGGATAAAATATACTGTTTCATGTGTTATATTCTATATCCACAAGCCGTGTATTTTCCGGAATCTGGAGAGCTCTTGGGTCCGAAAATACACAAGAAATAAGAAACGCGCACTATGTGTCCTTGTATTCTACTCTCACCAAGAAAGGAAATTGAAAACTTTCGACTGCGTAAGCGCCGGTCGTAAGAAAAGTCCTCGGAAAAGTGTTAAATTCTGATTTATAGCTTATCTCCGAATCGTGATAAAATGTCAAGATATAGTGCGGACCAAGATTACATTCCGCTCAATAAAGAGAAAGGCACAAAAGGTATCAAAGAGAAGAGAATAACTTAAAAAGGGAATGTATGCACTGAGGTCAACCGTTATGGACACATTTAGGAAATTTAAAATGATACAAATTCTCTCTATTTTATCAATATTATTTTTTATATTAAATACAGGAATAACGGCACAATTTTCTTTTAAAAATATACGTAACTTTGTGTTGAATTTCAAAAGAAGTTACGGAACTTTGTATTGAAATGTTTTTTTTTTTTTGATAAACGCGAAAAGAGACATTTTTTAAAGTGATAAATAAATAATTTGATTTAATTATATTTTATTTCAATCTTATTTTTATTTATTCATTTCAATAATAATTTTATATTTTAATAGTTTAAAATAGGTAAATTTTTTAATTAATTTTTTATTTTTCCCTTTTTAAAAATTGCTGTTTGCAATTGTTATAGAAAAAATGGTTTAATTTGAGACGTTTAGAATAATCAACATTTCAATATTTTCTTTGTTCTCGTGCTTACATTCTCATCATAATGAGAAGGTATTGGTTTTATGTACAATTTGACTTTGTCGGTTTTCATCAAATCTCCACGTTTTAAGAAGCCCTGAGTCAGAAAAAACGATTTTTTACGAAGGTGTCTGTCTGTAGTCTGTATCCTATAGACACCATAACTTTCGAAAGGATTGATCAGATTGGATTCTGCTTTGGCACACTTTTTTTAAGGCCTACAAAGAAAGAAAGAGCTCGTAAACCAACCATTTTAGATGAAAATTCAAAAAGCGAGCGCATTTTCAAAATATTGGAGACTATTTTTTTCAAGATTTAAAAATTCTACGTACGGCTATTATCAGAGTTATAGCATTTTCAAAATCCATAGAAACAAACCAAAATTAACATTTTAAGCTAAACAACGTAAGATATGAAAAAAAGTCAAGAGAAGAAAAACGCTGATTTTTAAAAGCCCGACGAGATTACCATGACAACTTTTGGAATTTTTTTGAAAAGTTGGAAATTCAAATTTTGATCATAAAAAATAACATTCAACATTTTGAAAATTAAATTTTTCGAAGAACAACACAAGTAACGAACTAAAATTAATAGGCTAAAGTTGTTCATACCAAGAAGATCTATAAATTTTTTATTGATCATTTTTTGATAGGATGGGTAGATTTTATTTCAATCGTAAAAAATAAGATTAAATATTTTTTAAATAAATGTTTGGAAAAATGACAGAAGAGACGAACAAAAATTAAAAAAAGTTGTTTAAGAAAAAAAATATCAACAAGTTTGTTGTAAACTCTGGTTATGAAAATATATTAGAAGAAAAAAAATAAACTTTTTTAAAAAAGGTCACAACATACAATAAAGTATTATTTACAAAACTTCCCCCTTAAATTATATCTAAATTTAATATAAACAAATTAAATTTATGGAAATATGACACAAATTGCAGTAAAATCTTTAATAGTAATTTTTATTTTATTAGAATGCGCATTTTTTTAATGATAAAAATAAGGCGATGAAGTTACTTTGTTCCAATACTAATGTGTATTATGAATGGTAATAATATACATCTATTGAAATGATATATATTTTTCTGGTGACTAAGAATAAAATGTAATGCAAAATAAGAAACGAAGATTAAAGTGTCGATGCTTTGAACTTTAATTTTAAAAGGCTTGCGCACAAATGTGGGTTACACAGAAAGAACGAGCGCTTAGCGCTAGGGGAATGCATTATCGAGCGTGCTCAATGAGAATGTGCCCGCGCGGCGGACACATTTTTTGTAATAAATTTTTGTTAAAAAAAAACCTAAATTATATTTGTGCAAGAAATTTTTGTTGATACTCTATCTCATTCATAATGTTGCAATCGAAAGAGATTATATTTTTAATTAATGAAATTTAAAGCCTTTAAAATTATAATTATTTAAGCCTTAAGGCATATGAGCAGAAATTGTTCCATTATTAATACAACCAATTAAAATTTGTTTACCCAGTTGGTTTTAAATTTCTCATTGTGGTTCTAAATTATTTAAATTCGAAAATGCTTTAAAACTTTTATGTTAAATTATTAAACTTCAAAACTATTTTCATTTTAATTTTTACGATACACACTCATGGCACTTTTAAAATTCTGATTTTGAAATTTTTCTCTACAAAACTATACAATTTTTGACTTATAAATTTTCAATTTTTTAATTGCAAGAGATCTGAATTTAATTCTCAATTTTTTAATGGTCCTATGAAAAATGATGAGTAATAGGAATTAAATTTGCAATTTAAAGCTCTTTAAGTGTTTCTGCTTTCAATAAAATAGTGTGATCAAAAACTAACAAAAAGTGAGAAGAAAGTGTGAAACCGAGTTCGCGAGTCGACTGTCAAATTAGTCGCTAGACATGTCGTGAGAAAAAAGAATCACCCCTGAAAAAAAAGAAAAAAATCCTGGGTGATCGAGAAAAGTAATTTTCCTCGGTGAGGCAAAAAGCAGAAGTCTGAGAAGCTCTACAAAGGTTCGAAAGCTCGTTGCCATTGTTTCTTCTTTATTTCTTTTCGCAATGGATAATGAGAAAACTTTAGATAGTTATTTTTCCTGTGAATTAAACATGGGGCCAGCATGATAAATGCACACGGTTGCTACTCGTGGCAATGAGAAAAAACTTAACAGGCCAAGCGGAAAATTTTGTTACTATTATGCCATTGCATTATGAACACCCACGGGATCAAAGGCCGAGAAAAAATTCTGCACGAAATGGTTAGACAAAAAAGTCACAATAAGAAGATAACATAAATAACACACGGTCTCTAAAAAATTGTATCAGTGAGAATATATGGTAGCTTATTATTTGCATAAATCGTTAAGCATTTATTTAGATAACTACTAGATTTTCCGACTGACAAAAATGTTAAAAATCTAATCATGATCTGTTCATATCTCTCCCCGGTCAATTTAAAATTGGTCAAATGATTTAAATTCCAAATTACAATTCTTTACGGAATTTTAAAATACATTTTATTCATTTATTCCTCGTCCAAACTCAGAGTTATAATTCTTTTATTAGTAAACATTAGAACATCCTTTTTTATAATTTGGAAGAAGGGTGTTTCAAATTGTGACAAATTCTGACTTACAACCGGGATATATTTTTTAATTACCTTCTTCTAAATTAGAATTAAAATTCTTTTCCAAAAATCTCATTTCACGTCCTAATTATTAAGATTATATTTCTTTACTGAAATTCCATATCCCAACTAGGAATTATGAACATTTTAAAGTCTCAAAGTCGAAATACAAATTCTTTGCTGCAATCCTGACACAAATTTTGTTTTGTCCCGGTTTTTTTCAGGTGCCAAAATTTCGCGTATTCCCAGGATCGATTTGAACGATTTGCTTTCAGAATAAACTGGAATGCTAAACTTGGATAGAATTTAAAAAATATATCGGGTAGTGGAAAATTTGAAATGAACTCATCGAAATTTGGTATAGATATAGAAGCAAATTCTTGCTTGTTTGTTTTCCTTACAAACCACCTCCCCTCGCTCTCTCTTTCTCCCGGAAAATAAGATGTTTTATGACGTCACTAAAACGAAGAAGAAACCCTCATGAATGACGAAGAGATTCAACCCTCTTAGCATAACAAGAGGCTTATCCAAGGTCCCCGATAGGATAGAGCTGTAGAAATAGGAACACGCTTTGACCTATACTAAAACGGACTGTAAACAGCGTAGGCATCGTTACACAATTCCCGGCTTATTTCGCTTTTGTGGTTAATCGTGCCGACAGTTTTCCGCTTCATTTAGCGAGATATATTTAACAGGCTTCTTAAGAACAGTAGCTGAATGACAGCTTTTGACGAAGTTGCTTTTGATGCGCTTTTTAGTTTTTCCTATGAAAAAAAATACATTTTAAATCAATGATTGAATTCCTAGGTAAACTGATCTATTTTTGAGAGGAGAATCTTAACGATAGGGCCTGGTCATTATCGACCCCTTTTCTTCCATCGCGCGACTCGACATTTATATCAGAATACAGCTAGCCGAAAAACTTCATTTGCAAAACTAACGTGACTTTCCCTTGACCAATCTTTCATTTCCCCCGACCATTACTACTTTAAAAATAGGATTTTAATCTTGTTACATTTCAATATTCGACAAAAACAAATAACTTAAATAAAATAGTTTAAATTTTCCACAAAACATTTGCATCTTCTACCAAATAGTTAAATTTTCAAACCAAAAAGCCGAATTTTTTATTAAACAGTGGTAATCACAACAAACAAACAAAATTCTTAACAAAAAATGTAATCATTAATTTTGGATCATAATTTTTGTTTTTGCTTACTGGTCTAAATCAATATTATTAAAATATTGATAAATCGTAAAGATTGTGAAAAAAATGTCTTTATCTCCGCTGGGATCAGAACCCAGGACCTTCATTAAGAGCATCAGACCGGAAATCTGAAGGTCCTGGGTTCAGATCCCAGCGGAGATAGAGACATTTTTTCACAATCTTAAAGATTGATCAATATTTTAATAATATTGATTTAGATCAGTAAACAAAAACAAAAATTAACATCTAAAATTAATTAATACATATTGCCTGGTCAAAAAACCCAAGATCAACAATAATCAATAACAAAATAGTTCAATTTTGAACAAAGTATATGAATTTCCAGTTTAAAAAATTAATCTTACACGGAGAAAAATGGATGTTTAAACGTAGATGTTCAAAGGGTAAGATTGTCCCATTTAAGATGCAGATATTCATACCAAATATCTACTATCTTTTTGAGATGTTAGGCATAAAAAAATTTTTTATGTTAAACTGCAACACATTCAGATGTAATTAAAATTGAATAACGACTTTTGTCCGTCTACACTTAACACGAGGGAAAGTTTCAGTTGAAGTTTGACTCGAACACATTTGACAAAATATTTATAAATTTAAAATAAAATTTTAGTTCAAGTAACCTAAAAATTGGTAGAATTTAAAATGCAGATTGCAGATCATTCATTCCCCGCTTACTTACCCAGTTTTTATTTTTTATTTCGAATTAAAAATATTAATCAAGTATCATCTGACCGACATTTCATACCCTTTATCTGTTTTTCTTTCATGCACGAACATTAAAGTCTCGGATATTTCAGTTGAAAATTTTGGGTGTTGGCACATTTGAACATCAATTTTTCTCTGTGTACAAGCAAATAAATTACTAACAAGAATATTATATCAGGGTGTCCGCAAAACTTCATTTTCATAATTTCGAAATTTTTTTCCCTGACCAACTTTTTATCTTCCTTGACCATTAATATTCAAATACCTAGATTTTTATCTTTTAAAAATTTTAAACCCCAATTTTTTATAAACGAAATAAAATGTTTACTGATGCGAGTACAAGTATGGATAGTAACTTTTTCCGCTCTTCGGGCAGAAAAGAACCACTCTACGCACAGTTCACATGCACGAAAAGACATAATTTCGGCGCAGGTTGGACAGAATATATTTTAATAATGCTCTTTGGGTCATTCTAGAACCAAGATTCTTGGCTTTATTTCCCTCCTCATTTTCCAACTCTGAAATGGTTCAATCCGAATTTAATATAATAACTTCTTGAGGGTAATGGAAAGCGGATCAGGAAGCAATAGAATTACAATTAAATTAACTTCTACACCATAACTGAAATACAAAGTTTATCAGAGTACCCCATCGCCTGGCTTTATTGTCAGAATTTAGTAAACTCTCGAAAACAGTTCGCGTCCGCAATTTGCATGAAGCGCGCGAGGCTGGATATCAGGCATATATCCAATATACTCTTCTCGCGTGTACGTAATCCTAGTGACAATATACAATATGCATACACGATTGATAGAAGTTACCTGCAGATATTGCAAAATAAGTACATCAATGGAAAAATCAGACATGCAGGGACAGTACGGATCTATCACGTGTTTCTAGTGCGTGTCGTTTATCATTTATGAGAGAGGAGTGCACACTGAAAAAAAATGGTTTGTTCGGACAACCAGCTTTTTATCAGTAAAGATGGTAAAACTAAATAACCAGTTATGTGCCAGTTATCTGCTACCACAGAGAGAAAAAGCTGTATTGAAACACAAGCATCGCCCTGTTGCCTGTTTTATTTTGAACCACTTAAATATCTTTTTTACACAAACAAAATTACACTGGAACTTGGATTTAAGACGGGTTTTTGGACATGGCTTGTCATGGCCGTCAGCATAAATCCATACAATCCAAACTTAAACAATCAGGACCGCGTGAACTATTTCTGTTAAATTTAGACGCATGCTAACAGCTGACGCAACACCCGCGACACCATCACCCAGAAACTGCCAAAGGCATCAACTCTCGGAACGTCGTAAATCCATACTTCTTGAATCAAAGTTTCAGTGTAATTGTCTCCAAGGTTGGTTCAAGGTTCTTCTTGAGACAAAGAGACAAATGAAATTCCTTTTAACCTTGACTCATTTAACTCATTGTAAGTCTCGCAAATTAAAGTAGCCACATTTACCGCTAATGTATTTTCCAAGAAATTAAAGGAGTGAATGTTTAAAGTTTATTTCCGTGGCCACATTAGCAAAACTGCAGCCTGAGCAGTCCTGCCAACATTTACAGCGTAATATTGTGGATATTACTACTTTAAGTACTCAAACCATTAATTTAATAGTAAGTAGCAGCGACAGTATTGCAAACGAAAGTAATTGGACCTACTAATTTATTAGATAGTAACCAACTATCATTTTTAGTGCAGCTAGGAGCTGGAATATTTGTTTTATAGTTGAACAAAGGGCTTGGCAGGTACTGGATCTTTGATTCGTTGACAATTTTTGTATATAGACAGACTATAGATTGTGAATCACTATTCTTTAGATTAACTTTAGCTTTATATTTTAGAGTTGGCTTCGGTTTAGTTTTTGTTTCAGATTTAGAGGCCCCCGATTGGCTCCCTTCTGTATCCTTTATAATTTGTGGGATGCAACGCAAGAGCTGAGCCGGAAACTGCGAACTTGAATAACAATGTGCCCTTCCCATTGCATAGAACGTTCGATGAACAGAGTCTCTCAACTTGTTTCTATCGCGTTGTTGAGAAATGAGTTCAGGGTTTTAATTGGATAATGAGAAACCGTGATTATAGAAATAAGATAAATTCAAATTCAAAAGCTCCATTGAAATTAAAAACAAACAAATTTAAACGTACAGAAAATATACAAAAGCAGCCAAATTTAAAATTGTTAAAAATATGAAAACATTCCATATTCAAAAGTTATGATCCAAAGATATCAAATTTTGAAAACAAAGACTGGTTCCAAACATAAAAGCATACCATTTGAAATAAGTCAAGATTTGAAGGCATTCAATTACAAACGTATAAAAAAATTCAAGGATTTTCTAAATTAAGCAAGTATTAATTTTAGTTTAGGAATATCTAAGAATTTGAGTCAAAGTGCTGGGTATTGAATTCTTGCCATACCAAATTCCTTAAAATTTGGAACCTTTCAACTTCGAATGTTTTTAATTTTTAAGTAGGAATCTTTAAAAATTACTTAAAAAATGGCATAATTTTCAAATTTAACTTCTAAAACGTAAGTATTTGCAATTGTAGCCCATCAAATTTAGCAATTTTTAAATGACAAATCTTATGAAAATTATATAAATAGGATCAATTTAAATTGGAATCTTCAATACTTTAATTGGTTTCATTATTCAAAATTAAATGGTTGAAAATGAAACAATCATGAATTTTGAATGATTTCAAACAAGACATAAAGAAAACAATAAATGATTAAAAAAATATTAAACAAATGTCCTGTTACAAATTTTCTGAAGTGCACAACGTGAGATTGAAAAGTTAAAGTATTCAAAGGTGTAACATTTCAAATAGAGTCGATATGGGTAAATTTAGCAACGGTGTTAGTTTGATATTAAGGAAAACATTTGGAATGAAACACGAAAAATTTAGATGTCAAATTTTGTTGTTATAATATTAGGATTATATTTGGATTATGATAGAAAAATGATTGCCGTCATTGGTTATTGCTTTAATCTATTATTTAAAACTAAACTGAGATGTTTTTAAAACTCGATTTCCTAATTGTGTCATCTAGATTTTGGATTTTAATTATTCCACCATAAAGCACATTTTATTGCTCTTTTTAGAAGGAATGACGGAAGATATTATATTTCTATCATTTTCAATGACAAATTGGGAGAGGGTAATTAAAAATCAGACGAAGGATACATTTAATAATTGTTTTCAGTTTGTTTTTCATTATTAAAAACAAAAATCTGTCAGCAGTTACAGATTATTAAAATTCCTGTAAAAGTCTTCTGAAATATTGCTTTTAGTGTTTTATTTATTAAGTATCACACTTAATGGTAATTACGTAAAATCTGAAATTGTTGAACCGCTACCAAATAAAATACAAAATATTTCTTTACACAAATGTGTGCTGATTAAAGAAGAGTATCATTAAAAGTGTAAAGTCCAAAGATAATTTTGGCAAAATTTGAAACGAGAAACTTCTCAAAGATTTGAAATATCATTGATCAAAGTACAATTTTTGAACTTCGTATGACATTTACTTGTATCAACCTTATAACGAGTTTAAAATAGTAAAAAATTTATAATATTTAACTCAAAATGTTAGAATTTTAACAATTTCAAATCAAAAAAATATCAAAATTGTATTTTTTGTATTAATGTATAATTGTATACAATGATGTAATAGTGTAGAAAAAATCTCTAGTTACTAGTAAATTTTTTCCCCTATATTTTTAATCGTTCAAAATCATACAGAATAAATAAAATTAACTAGAAGTTACCATTTTTTGCTAGAATTCATTTACACTAGTTTTGAACTTTAAGAATAGTAATTTTGAACACTTTAAACTTGAGATTATTGAACAAATGTAGTCTTAAATTTAAGACTGTATAATTTAAATACGTAATTACTCCTTTTTTTAATAATCAAATTTGCAATTACCAATTTTAAACTTGAAATTAATTTAAAAAATTCTAATAATAAAACTTTAATGATAAATCGTTCAATTTGTAACGTTTCAAATTAATATGGTATAATTTTTGTCTAGTTTTGAATTTCAATTTTAAAAGTTTCATTGTGATTGAATCGGAAACAACTACCGGAGCGAAAATTCGAATCCTGTGGCTTTGACGTTAAAAGTGATCAAAGAAAAAATTGTAGCTTAAGGCCATGTGATGAGTGGGCCTCAGGACCAGATTCCTACCTTACCGACACTTTTTTTATTTCCTATCTTATTTTCAATCGAAGCACCGCATCGAGATGAAAAATTTGGGATAATAAATCAAAAGCCCGAAAAACTCTGGTTCTGGTCCTAAATTTTAATAATTATGAAAAAATAAAAAAAAATAATTTACAAAAACAAACTTTTTTCGTAATTATTAAATTTTAGGGCCAGAACCAGATTTCTTAGTGCTTCTTATTTAATATCCCAAATTTTCAACTCGATATGGTGCTTCGTGTGAAAATAAGTTAGGAAATAAAAAAAGTTCCGGTACAGTGAGAATCTCATCACGTGACCCGCTCATTACATGGCCTTAACGGATAAATTTTGTTTTTAAGGTCAACCTGTTGCACGTTAATAAGCCTCGAACCAATCAATCAATCAATTGCAATAACAAGCTTTTTTACATATATCTACAACAATATTATATTTAGTACTAATAAAAATATTAACGTAATTTAAAATTGAGATTATCAGGCCAGAAGGACAATTTGGGCCTCAACTTTAAATCACTTCATTAATATAAATGAGAACTAAAGATAATAGGTTGTATATTTATTTAAAAATAATTTTTTTTTTCACTGGATTTTTCTTATTATTTTCCAAAGAAAAACTATGCTCGAAACGTCGCCCGATCCGAGCCATGCACATAGAAAATTCCCAAGCCTTAAATAAGTTTAAAACATGGCAAAGGAATGAACTGACATAAATTACAGATATTGCCCACTCGAAGGAAGATTTGAAGCTTAGAGCTACCCTGAATTATAAAATAATATCTCCACGTGCGATTCCTGTGAAACGGTGGTAACACGTGTGAGCCAGACGTCTCCTAAACCTGAAGTGCCTACTCATCATGAAACCCTCCAAAATCATATTTTACAGGTCGCACGTGGAGAACAGGAGAAAGCAGAACGTGCCAAATTGCAGGAACATCCATAAGTAGTGTATACTTTATGGGACTTTGGTTGTAAAATGCCGATTTCTACATTTCAAGAATGGGGGAAATTACGAGAATTATGAACTTTATGACACTATAGATGGTGGTCATCAAAGTGGGCCTGATGGTTTTGGGTCGGATCGTAGATAGAACAGGGTCGCAATTTACTTGTTTATAGGGCCTGTTTTCGCGCTCGGTTAGTAACGGGCTACGGGCTACGAAAGGCAGGGAACGGCATGGGAGATTTTGGCACTGTGCCATGTAGAGTTGTAGACACAAAGGCTTGCCATAGCGGCCTAAAATCGTTGTCTACGAGTAAACCCCTGTAGAAAGTTCCTGGTGAATTTGCACTAACCGAACCGCTAAAAAGCAATCTAAACCTCCAAATTTCACATAAACTTTTTCCCGAGAGCAATTGCAAAATCTCTGAACTGCGAAATCAATACTGAAAATTACTATATTATTATAATAGGTGTCAGTTACTGCTTTTTGTGACTAAGACTTCGAGAACAAAATTCCAAGTTCAAAAAAAAATTATATCTATTATTGAGTGACTTCAAAATGGTAATTTTTTAAAATTTATTTTGACTCATTTATTCATGACGTGTTCTTTTATACAGGTAATGGTTTTTCAAAATGGTTCATTTTTCATTTTCCCTGACGACTACTATTTAAAGACCAAAATTATAATTTTGTAATATTTTTAATTGTTCTTTTGAATTTAAAATAGTTCTAAATAAATTCAAACGAACTGGACAATTTTTAAAAAAATCCAAAACATTCTAAGAATTCAAGGTGATTTATGACTTCAGGACGAATTAAAAAACTTCAAAATTTTTTTTTAAAACCATTGAATTAAATAGAATTTAAATACATTCAAAAGAAATTCAAACAATTCAATAGAATTTAGAATTAATTAATAAGAACTCAGGATTAACTCCAAACGAATTCAAATTAACTGCAAACAATATTTTCAAATTTCTTCAAACCTTTGAAACGCAAGAAATTCCTCACTGCTGGTGAACAAATTAATTGAAATTCATTAAAATAATATAAAATTCCGCAAAATTCTATGAAATCTGACGAAATTTCCAGAAATATTGGAAAATTTATAAAAATGCTTTAAAAGCTTTTAAAATCCCATTAAGTCATTGCAATCCTTGGAAACATCTTGAAATGATTAAATCTTCTAATAAAAAACGCTTTGAATATTTTAAACTTTTAAATTACCCTAAAATATTTCAAATCCTTTGAAATTACAACAAAGTACTGAAGTCATTTGAAAATTCCTTGGATACTTTTCAAATACCCTAAAATCTTTCAAATCGTCCCAATCTTTAGATTGGAAAATTTGATAATTTTGAAATTATTTGATGTCCTGCAATTCTTTAAAATCCACTGATATCCTTTGAGTTACTTAAACTACCTTTTACACAAATTCCCTAACTTTTTCCATTTCTTTCAAAATTCCTGACTTTCCCTGATTTCCGGGTTTTCCCTAGCATGCGGTCAGTCAACCCTGCTTAAAATCCAAAGCGTTTTATTCATAAAGAAAATATAAGTCGGAATTTTGTCATTATTAATATTTCAATAAATCTTTCTATGAGATTTATATTTCATTTTTCTTCACAAGTTTTACTATTGCCCTCTTCTTTATTACACTTTCAACTTTGAATGTGTATTGTTTATGGACTCGGTAACAACGCAACTTTAATGTTACTAAATGAAACTAATTCCAGAATTTACTTTAAAAGCAAAGAACGAAGAAGAGGACAAAAGGGAAAAGAGAGAAAAGAGGGAAAGTTTGGAACTTTGGTATGTAAAATTTACTCGTTAAATTTCCACATCGAAAGGGGTACGAACGTGATTCTGCATTTATGTCTTACTCCTCTTTATTATCGATTCACTAAATTTTTCAGGGTAGGTGAGCTCTAGAGGCTCGCAGCCTCCACAGAGCTCTGAGACCCCATTATCGAAAATTCACAAGAGGCTCTAGTGTTCTGGCTCCTGCAGAAAAGAATTCTAGAGAAGCAATCTAAAATCCTCGAGGACGTAGTGAAATATATTTTTCGAGCGGAAATATCCCAATAACGGAGTACGTTTGTACACCGCAGGCCTGAATACATATTTTGAGCAATTTAAAATAGTGTCAATAGTAACATAGGTTTTAAAAAATATTAGAAAAATAATGACATGCAATTTAAAAAATATATTAAACCCGTTAAAATCCTTCAGGAATTCTTAAAATCTATTGCTATCCTTTAAAAACCCCTAGAAGTCACTTGAAACTTTAGTTTATTTCTTCTTAAAAAGTTTTAAAGTTCTCTAGAATCTAGAAATCCGTTGAAATACCTTGAAATCTTTTAAATATCATAGATATCCGGGAAATCTTTGAAAAAACTTTCAAAATTTGAAATTTCTTTAAATTCTTTGGAATATTTAAAAAAATGTTAAATCCCCTAAATCCCTTAAAATCCACTCAATCTATTAAAACTCCTTGTACTCTATTGAGATCATCTAAAATCAATTGAAAAATCAAATTATTTAAATCCTTTGAGATCTAAAGAACTTCCTTTATAATCTGACGGAATCTTTTAATTTATTTTTTTGAAATTCTACGAATCTCGTAAGTATTGTAAAGTTTCATGAAACCCCTTGAAAATTTTTGTATTCTGTAAAAATTCCTTAAAATCCTCAAAAGCTTACAAATCTTCTGAAGTCCATTTCATTTATTCTATTAAATTATTTGGTTAACTTTGAAATTCTTCGATATCTTCGATACCCTTTCAAAATCGTTAGATATTTTTTAAAGAATCTTGAAATTTCTTGGAATCTTGTAAAATCACCTAAAATCTTTCAAATTTTTTGAAATCCATTTAAAATTTAAAAAAATTTTAAATCCATAGATATTCTATAAAATAGCGTAGCTCTGATAAAATTCCTACAATTCCCTTGAAATACTTTGCAATCCTGCCAATCATTTTAAAATTTGTAAAATCCTTTTAAAAATTGAAGTTTTAGAACTTTGAAATAAGATTTTAATAATATAATACATCACAAAAAGGCTTGGACTGGTCTTTACGGCAAGATTAATGCTTGCAGGACGAGTTGTAAACCATGGCCGAAGGCCCTGTACCCATCTGACCAATTGAGTGATGTACGATATTTTATTCGAAATCAGCATGTTATGAGACTGTAGGGTCGTTTTATAGTAAAATTAGTGTCATTTTTTTAAATAGTAACAAAATAATTGCCTTGGTAAAAAAAATTGTAAAAGCGCGTGACAGCGAGCACACCAAGTCTAAAAATCTAGAGGATCCGCGTGTAAAGTGTGAGGCAAATATGTCCGAGCGCGTAGCGCGAGATCACTACCTAATCAAGCGCGAGGCGCGACAGGTGCGCGCCGTAGGCGCGCTCAAACTTGCGAGCGAAGCGAGCCGCGCGCGAAGCACGCGATGAGACTGTGCCGCGAAGCGGGCAGATTTTTTAATTTTCAATTTCTTTCTGTACTCTGAAATACGATACAAGTTCAATAACCCCCGGCAATTTAAATCAGTGCTTAAAAATTGCCGACAGGATGATCAGAGTTAAGAAACAGGCATTAAAACCATTCGGATTATTATCACTACGGACTATGGAGAGTGAAAGAGACTCGAAAGCTGCATGCGGGCGCCTCTCGGTGCGCGACGTGACGTCACTTCCGGCCAATCAAAAATCATCAATGTTACCATCTCTGCTGCTCGGTAAATAACTTGGTACTGAGTTACTGACACGTTTAACTATTGAACGTTAAATTTTAAAACCTCGTTTACAATACGCGTTAACATCCGTCTATACATTGTATAAAAGAAATATATATGTATATACATAATTTGTTTGCTCAGTGTGAATCATACGAAAAAGGGAGGGGTGAAAAGTTGATAGTCGTAGGAATCGACTTCATGTGGGCTTAATTGAGCGTAATTCGTCGGTGCGGCTTCCCTCGGTAAAATGTAATTTCAGTATGGCGACGTAGGATCTGCACTTCTAGAAACGTTTTATAACACGAAATGCCATGATTGAGTTAGATCTTTATTGAAATTAATAATCCAGATGGATAAAACAAAAATATTCCCCATTTTGTAAGGGGCGATCCATCAATCACGTAACACATTTGTTGACGAAAGTGAATTGAAAAAAAAACCGACCGACCGAACAGAAGTTACTGTCTCTCGCTTGCGAGTATACTTAATAGTAGTCTAATCCTTCTCTATCTATTCGCGCCTCCTTTTGTGCGGCGGTTCGCAATTGCCCTAAGGACTCCTCTTATGTATCCCCACTACTGCCACGCTAACCAAAACCTGCATATGGTCTCTCTCTCTCTCTCTCCTTACGAAAAATTTCACAGTAAATCCATCAAAATTTTACTTCTGCCACGTAGCCCCCCTACCACACACTGTTTTTTAATTATCAGCATATATCTCCAATAATTTATTATTGGTTATGCATAAACCAAGTGACATCTGGGCATGCAAAAACACCGTTTTTACACTCAAACGGTCAATTGTGAAAAACTTTTATTTTATGGATACTTTTTGAAATGACCTAAAAAACTTTTTAATTCTTTAATATATTTGAAGTTACGTAAAATTCCTTGATATCATGGGAAATGTATTTAACTACCTTTCGAAGAGCCTTTAAAATCCGTTATAATTACTGAAATCTTCCTCTGAAATCTGATAAAATCTCTTGGAATTAAAGTCATTAACATTTATGTAAATTCTTTCACGCTTTTTAAATCGTTTGAGATTTTTTGGAATCCCTTGAATTTTTTTAAAGCTCTTAAAATCTTACCATATTCTTAAAATATCATGCAACCTCATAGGTCCTATAAATCCTTCAAAATCTTTCGAACTTCTTTAAACGCGCATAAAATTGATTTAATTCCCTTAAAATAATTAAAATCTTTCAAGATATTATAAAATCTATAAAATTGTTATGGTAAGAAATTTTAAATAATTTTGCGGATAGTAGTAATTTAAACCATTTTTATGACTTTTATAGTCTTCAGCAGTGAAAAAAATGGTTACAATCTGTTTCATAAATTGCGAATTCCCCTATTAAATTCAAAGATTTCAAATTTGACATAAAATTGCGTGAGTCTGAAATTCATAATTTCAAACTTGCAAAACCGCAAATAAAAATTAGAGAATTTTAAATTCAAAGGTACAATTTCAATATGGAAGCTTTCAAAAATACGAAACTGGTAATTAAAGATACAACCTTGAAGCTTTGCATTGCACGAATTAGATTCTGTTGAAGTTGTACGCCTACAAATTTAAATCTTGATTAGATGCCTAACTAACATTTATATTTGAAATTTGATACTCGTATATCATTTTTAAAAAAATATTACCCAATTGTCGCACTCATTAAATGATTTATTGTTGAAATCACTCACCTGAAACAGAAAAAAGAGATCATAGATAAAAAGTTAAATAAAAAACTTCACGCATAATAATAAAAAGCGAAATAGGAGAACATTAAAATATAATTTGCACTAAAATACCTTAAGATTTTCTTGGCTAAACAGTGTAATTCAACAAATTTTGTTAAAATTCAAATCTGCAAAAGCAAAACTGTGCTCTCAAATAAAAATTTCTCCATAATTGGAGGCCCGAATGAAATAAGGAGTAATAAATTTAAAGGCTACTTAGGCTACATTCTTTTCAATTTCAATTTATGTAATGTTTAATTATTAAACAATTAGGACGGCTTTAAAATGTGGACTTCTCGCAATTCATATTGCTTTGAACTCCTGAAAATTAAACGGGGATTTAAAAAATGATAATTATAGACTCTTGCTAAATTGGAATTCCGCTTCGATTAATTCACAAAAAAATATAATGGGTCCTTCCGGTTGACCAATGTTAACTATAATACAATCGAATGCATCCGGCCAATAGTAATTTCTATATTCGCTCTAAAAAGCTGAACAGGACACCGCCAACAATTATTCATAACATTATATTCTGAACTCGATTTTAGCCCACATTTGAACCAGGAAAATATTTTTTAATTGTTTCCAATTATACATTCAAATGCGTCTTCGTAAGCGACTAATTTTCGGATTAGGAAAGGGATTTCGGTTCAAGTTATGAGAACTTTCGAGGCAGAGAAGTCGGTGAACGTTCAGAAGTTTATGACAGTGTCGTTACACCCAATTAGTTTCATTAGCGGCCTTGAAAGACCGCCACACGCCCAGTTAGTTTACAACATTACATCCGTATGAACGAGAATTTGTTTTTTTATATAGGAATAATAAAAAATCGTCATCTGTATAGAATGGCATGGTATTTTAATTTAAAAGAAAAATAATAACTTTCCTTTTAAATTATAATTCGATTTTTATTGTATTTTATTCATTCTAATTTATTATTTATCTTTTTTCCGCAACTGTGCTTCTTAATGACTACTATATATTACGGATATATTTTAACAACACGGCTATATTATGGTAATTCTCATCAAGAATCGCTATAAACTTTGGTAATAAAACATACAATTTTGTTAACTACTGAGAGAAAGAATGTTTTATTAATCAAAGATATATTGCTTTTATTTTAAACAACAGCTTAGTTAGAAGCAAAATAAAAAAATTTTATTACAGCACGAATAATATCATCAAAAAAGAAAATGAATATTATGTAAAATTCACTTTGCATTTCAGAGAATACACATTTTTCATTAAGAATGCCCGACGCAGTCGTATCTTCTTGTAAGTACTAAAATAATGAAATGAAGAATAAGTAAAATATTCACGTCGACTGAACATCCGGTAAACGACATTCGCCTTTGAAATAGCATCCTGTATCGTCGATATTTGATGATGCCGTTTTAAAAAAATGTCAAGGGTATAATTATTTTTAAAAAATTGGTGTTTTCGAAGTGTTAATAAATATAATTAAATTTAAAAAATCACCGATTGACAAAGCAATGCCTATGAACTTTATGTAACGAAAATATCCGGCAATTCGTATAGAAATTTAAGTACAAGGCCATTTGCAAATTCTAAAAAAATTCTTGAATTTCAAATTCAAATTCTTAATTTCAAATGCTTTTAATTTTTAAGTGTTCGATTCAAATTATGAAATGTTGAACACTTCATCAAAATTAACATTTGTTATCTGACCAGCCACAAAACTCAATTTTAAAAATTCCCTGGCCCGTTTTTACGCATTCCCTGACCAACATTATTTAAAGTTAAGCCTTTTCGAAATTTTTTATATTTTCAATTTATTATACTTTCTTTATTGCAGATAGAACAAAATTTACAACGTTCTAGTAGCAACAGGTAATTTTTTTTAGATAATGTCAAATTTCTTAGTACGGCGAAAGTCCATTTTTCCGCTAATGACCTATACCTGGCAACAGCTTCTTTCGAAATCCTTTTTTTCTATTTATAACGGAGTTTCTTTAGCTTCCAAATAGTTACATTCTGCGAGAAAATAAAATTTCCTACATTCGAGAAACAACAGGGAATTTTTTAGAAAATTAAAAATTTCGTGGTCCTGTGAAATTCCGAACTTTCCGATAGAAGTTTTATACATGGCTACAGCTTCTTTGGAATTTATTTTATCATTTAAAAACAGTTACTTTGGATTTCAGATAGTTACTTTCTTGGAGAAAGCAAAATGACCTACCAGGGTGTCTACTCAAATCCTGAACAAAAATTCCCTGACAATTCCAGACTTTTTCCAGGTATCTGAAGCTTTTTCCAGGTATGACTTTTCGCGAGTTTTTTTTTACAAATAATGTCCCTCTTTAGTTTATAGGAATTTTATTAATGTTACAAGATATTATTAAATATTTTAGCATAGATTAAATAAATAAATAATGATAAAAACATAATTAATAATTTGCATAAAACTTTAACACATTTTGATTTTCTCTACTTATACTTATATTAAAAATTAATTTAAACTGCTTCAAATTCCTGCTTCAAATTCCTAAGTTTCCATGTAGAAACTTAGATTTTCAAAATATAGATTAATTTTCAACCAATAGGATTAATTATCTACCAAAAAGACAATTAAAAAAAACCATTAAATCTGAATCAAAGACTTGCATTTTCAACTGAAGAATATCAATTTTCACACAAATAGCTGAATTTTGAATTAAAAAAATATCACTTTTCAAACAAAAATGGAATAGTTAGATTTTCAGTTCAAAAATTTATTCTTCTGCAAAATAACATATTTATTTTTTAAAAAAATTTAATTTAGCTTTTAACCAAATAGTATTAGTTTCAATTAAAAAGATGAATTAATTAGTAAAATGATCAATAGTTAATTGCAATACTTGAATTTTTGAGCAACGAAATGGATTGCTAAACAAGACGATTATTTTTCAAACAGAAAAATTAATTTTCTAGCAAGAAAGACGATTTTTAAATTAAATATATGAACTTTTAACACAAAAAACTTGTATTATGAATTTAAGAAGACCCATTTTTAACTAGACAGTTAAATTTTCAACCAAATTAATTAATTTACAACTGAAATGATCATTATTTATCTCGAATAAATGAATTTTTAACAAAAATATTAATTTTTGAGAAAAGATTTTGCAAAAAAAAGTCCAAATTTTACACTGAAGATAATTCTTGAACCAAATAGTAGAGTTATACTTTCAGTAAAAGATAAATTTTCAATATACAAAAATTAAATTTTCAAACAAATCGTTAAAGTTGCAACTGGAATATTTAAATTTTCAGTAGAAAAGAATAATTTTCAGCCAAATAAAAAAAGGAATTTTGAACAAAAGAGTAACTGTCCATCAATTCAATAATTATTCATTTCAAAACGATGAATTCGGAACAAAAAATGTATTATTTGATATTTCAACCTGAGAAAATTAAAATTTTTAATAAAAAATAACGGAGTTCAACCAAAAAGAATAAATTTTGAACCTAATACATGAATTTTCAACAAAAGACTTGAATTTTCAAATAAAACCGATCAATTTTCAACTAAAAACAGAATATTTGAACTTTCAGTCACAAAAATTGATTTCAAACAAAAGAACGTGTTATTAAACTTAATATTGCAGTTTAAAAATAATTAACTACGCTCTTGAAAAAATTCCCTGACATTTCCAGGTTTTTCCAGGTATATAAAAATTCCCTGACAATTCTAGGTTTTCCAGGTGTTCCAGGTGGGGTAGACACCCTGCCTACGAGCGGGTTTTGTGGAATAAGATGGGCGCAAAACTTCATTTAATAAATAAAATATGATCTGATGAGATAAATATTATTTTTTATTTAATTTTAATAAATATATTTTGTTCTTGACGGTTGCTTATATTTCCTCTTATAGAAATTCACTGACTTTTACACATTTTTTTAAAAAGGAGCTGATATTTTCCTCAATTTTCCTAACTAAAAAAATTCCCTCCCTTTCACATCATTTGCCTGACCTGCATCCCGTCGTCAATCTTAAACACTTGCATGTAGTATTTTCTGTACTATTATCGCTTCCACGCTTAAGAATCCTATATAATTATTACAACTGTTAAAAAAAAAAACGTAATTATGACAGGCAACATTTTGCTAGATGAATTTCCATAAAAATTAGCCAACTTTCCGTAGATATTTTTTTATAACGTTCTTTTATCCAAATTCCAGAACATTCACAAATGACCTCGCGGTCTGGACCTCACAACCAATGAAAACTGGTAGCACCCAAGATAGGAACTAGCCTTGGATCTTTTAGAAACCCCGAGACCCAAAGTAGTCCCAAGACCGACCGATCTCATTTCGATTCTGGGAAGATCAGGCCAAAGCGAGAAAAAGCAAGAGGGAGGAGACGATTTGTAGTAGTAGGCATATAAAACTATAAGCCATGCTAAATGGCTGCCTGGAGGGGATACGTCGCTAGACGACAAGTGGACACAAAGGAAGGGGCAATAGTGGGATAAGGAGGGACAGTACTCGCTCGACCTCCCTCCCACCTCTTATTGCCCCCTTAGCATCAACCCCTCACTCGTTGATTTCACGCGACCACTCATTCACATCTGGTTTCTACACCACGCGAGAACGCGAGAACCTGAGAACCTGAGAACCACGTTACCACGAGAACCGAGCATCTACCAGTCACGTGGAAATACACATTGTGAATCCACTACGTGCGAGTTTTGTGTCTCACGGAAGACCGAACTTTGAGGTTGGAATAATGACAACCGTTGTGTTGAAAAGTTATTTCATAAATTAGGAACGGTTTTTTAAAATGAGGAATTTGGTTTTAGCTTTGGAACAGTTTATTATATTTTTAATTGATTTTGTAAAATAAGTTTGACCTAACTCCAAACAATAGAATCTTCTAATTAAAACAGCATGAAATGCATATTCCGAAGCTATTGACATATTTTTTTAATCTACGAATAGACAGTGAAAATTTTTGTAAATTTTTGAAATTTGATTGGCCGAGACGATTGGGGGTAAATTAGAAATACTGACTAGAAATAAAAAACCGAAGTGAATAAAAACAAAATATTAAATTATTTCAAAATTTGGTGCAGATGCTGGAAATATTAAAAGGTACTACGTAAATTGTATACATTCATATCTTTTCGATGGCTGAATGTTTAAAATTTTGAATTAAATTTTTTTATCATAATATAATAATAATTTAATTATTAATTTCTTTATAAGGTACAAAAATAAAATCTTAGATTTTTTAGAATAATACACGTACGTCACATCCAGATGGTTGTGAACTACGGAGAAAATAATAAAAAGACCAGAAAGAAAAGGGACTTTGTGCCTGTGGGACAACTCTTAGAAAACCAAGGGGCGCAATTGCGTAGCAGCTGCTCGAGGGTTTGGTCATTGGCCCACGTGTTCTCGACTTTCTTGTCACAAAGCTCCATTCACCAGACGAGAATATTGAAGTGACTTTTATTTTTAGTTCGCAATTTAAAAACGACTTCCTACTTAAACAAAATAGACTCTAATCCAGACCCCGAAAAAGTAACAAAGAAAATCAAATTGATCATAATTTGTGAAATTAAAAAAAAAAATGAAATCAACTTCTAAACGTAAATCTCTGCAGAGAAATTTAATCCTTCGATTTATTAAATTGAAAAATACGCTGCAGTGACTTTACCAATACATTTTTTGCACCCAACTCACTCTGTTCGTCAACACCTTCCTCGAGATACGAGACTCTAATTTGGCCAACCGCCAATGCGTTGGTTGATCTATGAAAAAAAGAAGAAATTTCAAAAAAACATCCAAGTTCACAGAAGCATGATCAAATATGGGGAAAATCTGAATCGAAATTTACACTACTACGAAAATTTTCTTTCAACAAATTCCCGGGTTTTCACAGTTTTTAAATATCAAATCTCCTAGCACGAATAAAACGAACTTAACATATGTTTAAGATTTTCCTACGTGTCACTTGATGTAACGTGATATCTAATCACGTTATTATCTGATAATATTTTTTAATTTATGGCGTCAAGTAAATCTGCGCTGATTTGCTTAACGTGCCACCTTTTATTTTTGTTATAAAAATATCTATGGTTAATTATTTTTGGTATTATTATTGCTAAACAATATAGCAGTTTAATTAAAATTATATATTTTTATAACATAGATAATGTCAAATTGATTAGGTATTAAAATAAATCATTTTATACCGGGTTTTTGTTACAGCTCTTTAAATAGTTACACGTTATAAATTATTTTTCAATCTTTTTAGAACTTTAAAATACCGTTTAAACTCTCTCGAATTTTGTTATAAAATTTTATTGTATAGCAAAATTTACTGATTTTGCTGTAAAATCTTTTGTATTTTTATTCAAAATTACTTTAAATATTTTAAGCCAATTTTTAGTTTTCTATTAAAATTAATTTCTCAAACGAAATCATCTTTTAAAATTTCCCTATGAATCTTAATAAATTTGTTTTATTCTCTTTAAAACGTTCATAAATTTGACAATTTCAAAAATCCAAATTTGTTGAAACTTATTAAAATTTTTAATCATTAAAAATCTTCTAAACCTTTGAAATATCTTTTAATTATTTGCATTTTTCTCAAATTTAAACAAAATCTGTATAAACTTCTAAATATCTTTTAGGATGATTCGTGTTTTTTCTAAAATTTACAAAAATTCTACATATTTATAAAGATTTTCTTAAAATATATTAATTAAGACTCTAGAATGATATTATTTGTGATGATTTATTTAAAGAATACGATATTTTCTGATTCACTGCATTAAATTATAACGTTTGTATTTCCGTGTGTAATTTTCAAAATAAAGAAAGAGTGCTTAAACTGTATAACAGTCTATTTTGTAAGAAGGGAGTTTAACTCGGTAGTAAATCCACAATCGCTTAATGTGGAACACTCCAGATAGGCAACAAGAGATAGTAAATCGCCTGCGATTTATTGCTTATCGTACATTCGCGTAAAATCCGATATATCAACTCTCAACGATTATTGAGATTGTTTCATTCTACAAACATTTGTTTTTACAGAAAAAATAATTTTATTTTTCTGATCAGCTATCTCACTACCTAATATTTAATATTTACAAAGAGAGATGTATTCCCGCTATGAAGCATTAATACCTGGGCCTATGAAGATTTCTTCTTCTAATTGGAACTTTTCAAGTAAAAAAAATCAAATCTGGCAATTTAAAGTTCGCGCCAAACTGAAATCATAATGCAACACTTGAACATAACCTCCAATTTTCTTTATAATAATTAAGCCCCATTTATCATAGTTTAGTTTTTGGTATTTAGAAGATCTTTGATTAGTACTTGTGTAACTTATTTTTTCGATTCAAATAAAAATGAAATACTGTAAAATAAATGTTCTTGGTTCCTATATGAAGCCACAAGAGGATTGGGAGATCCGTAGGCGAATCTTACTAGAATGACATACTTTCAACTGAATTGTAGACAGCATTACGAAATATCATTACTCTCCCAACAATAATCTATTCAAATTTTTCCATCAGACGCGCGCATCGTCGATCATATTATGCAAATTGAAAAGCTGGAAGCACTATTCTCATGTAAACGAGTTTCATTAAATCCAGGTTCATTTACTTCGTTTACCACACAATTTTTCTTCCTTAATTCCCCAGATGCGTTAATAGGATTTCGAATTTCACAGAAGCTTAAAATTAGCAAAAAATTAATGCATTGCTTTTGAGTTCTAAAGTGATAATACTCAACAAAATAATTTTTTAATTACAGGATTGCTACAGAATCTTCATTTCGAAATTCCCTGAATTTCCCTGACTTTTGCAAAAAACTTTGTTTCTGAATGTATTGTACACACACTCTTAGTGACAACGCTCATCATAATTTTATAAGAGGAATTGAAAGACCTTACATAAGAATTTTGTTACTAAAAATGAAGTTTTCACCAAACAGTGAATTTTTCAAACAAACGATGAATTTTCTACCACAAAGAATTATTTTCTAATAAAGGAAACGAATTTTCAACTAAATAATTAATATTTTATTTGTTGATCTTAGGTTTATTGACCAGGGAATATTTAAATATTAATTTTAGATGTTAGTTTTGTTTGGCTACTGGTCTATATCATTATTATTAAAATATTGATATAGACCAGTAGACAAACAAAATTAACATCTAAAATTAATAATTAAATAATTAATTTTCATCCAAAAAATTCAGATTCGAATCATTTGATATTACAGGATTTTACAATGTATTATGACAGCCATTTCAATATGACTGGATCATGTAAACTCTGATATGAAAAATTTAGCCACACAAATCTATAACTTAGGAATATGATGTCGGATACTTCACAGATAAAATATTCTGGGTCTAGCTATAATACGTAATTTGATTAAACTTTATAAAGTTTTCGAAGATAAGAATCTAAAACCGACTGAATTTCTCAACTAACATTCCTCAATTTTTCAAATCCCTAAATTCGCTGAATCCCTGAAATTCGAATCGACTGCTGCCTTCGCACTTTCAGCCTCTCTCGTTAGCATTTGAGAATCTCAGCAAAGCTTTATCATTCCTTCATCCTTCATCCCGAATAAATCTGCAGCAAAATCCTTGGAGAAGCTGAATCGCTGAGCGTTACACAAAACCTTGTAAGTTCTATTGCCCTCTGAACTGGAGGCCTATCATTACTACCCCGAAATTAAACCGTTCATCATCCGGGACCGTTAATCAAAACGTCCCTTCGGGTCAGTTGAGAGCCGGAATGCATTTTTTCGCAAGACGCCAAACGAGTAGAAGAGTCTTCACATCATCAGAGAAAGATTATCCACAGACTTGCAAGGCTTATTTAAGTTGTTGCCTCGGACGCATTCTGTGATATTAATTTAACCCTATTAATTAACGCTCGCGAAAATGCTAAACTGGCACGAAACGATCCATGAATAGTCGGACTTGAGGGGAATTGGAGATATTCTAGGAAATTCCATGGACTGGAAGTCGAGCTACAATTTCACTCAAGTTGAGCTCATAGTCTTAGGCCATACGCACAAAGGACAATTTACTCAGTTCATAGCAGAAAAATGAGACTGGAAGAAAAAATTCAAAATCAATTCTCCAGATATTTTATTTGTGAATAATGAATTTTTCAATTTTCAATCGATAATATAGATTATAGAATATTGGTAGCGGAGGATTTTTTAGAATTACAAATATCTGAAAATTCCCGTTTTTCAAATTTTTCTGGTTTAAACTGAAGAATATTTTTTTTATCATTTATAATATATACAAAAAATGTTTCTTCATAATTACAAGACTTAAATAAGAAATTATTAAAGGGACAGGCCAAATGCATAACAGATATTTTTATGCAGGCCATAACAGGAAGAACCCCAAGACAATAAGACTGAAAGAAAAGCTGTCCGCATAAGTCTAAAAATATAAGATATCTCATTTTAAACATCTGTTAACAAAAAACAACAGATCAACATGGCAAATTATAATTTCTAATGCACATATAATTTTCAATTTATTTACCATTTTCATTGATTTCGCTATCTTGAGTCATTTTTTAGACTATTAATTGAAAACGCAGAAAATGTGAAAATCTTTATTAATGATGACATTAGTAATCAAGTTTTTTTAAGAACTTCCTAGTCTCGCACGACCCTGGTTAAATGTGAAATTGAATTTTTTTACAGAATATCAGAAGATATATCCAGGCGTGCCGTCTCGATTCTGGCGCGAAATTCGAATGTCGAGATTTCCAAATCTCAATTTCAATATTTCGAGCAATATTTCTTTAAATAATATTATACTCATACATTTCTATTTTTTTTCGTTCGCAAATGCAAATAAAGACTGAAATATCTACCGTAAATAATTAACGATTGTCTCTGACCGAAATTTCAAAGATACAAATCGACTTGAAGGAAATTGAAGCGGAACACGCGACTTGAAACAAGGGCGTGACACGTTTAAGTGCTTTTGTCACATGGTCGATCAAGCTCTAAGGAAAAGTAACAAGAAAAGGGAATGAAGGTAAAGGAAGGACTTTGCGCATAAATTCGTGAGCACTTATCGTGCCCTCGCTCTATGAAACGAGAGGCCAATTGACTGGCCTGGTAAACTCGAATGAATTCTTGAGAAGTTCCTCTCTTTCATTCCCAGTCTCTCCTTTTCAAATAACTATCTTCTTCATCATCGTTGACTCGATTTTTCTCTCTTAGGGCGTTCTAGAGCTCGAGAAACGAGTTGATGCAATTCTTTCTACGTATCGCATCTGTTATTCCCTGTGAAACGTACGCTCTTGTGGAACCAGTCTGTCGAGATCAGAAGAGATCAGAGAGAAAGAGGAAAACAACATGTGAAGTTTCTCTCGTGAGGCTAGACTCACTACACACAAGGAATAGACTCCAGAAAAAAAGGTCCGAGTACCTGATATGTCCAATAATTATGTCAAGAATGTATTTCTGAAATATTGGATTTTTCGAATAAGTGTTCAGGTAGCACGGTCACAAACAGATTTAAGAGCGGTTTCATCAAATCCGAATACAACGAAAACTGCAAAAAATATTCTCAAAAACTCACACTAATGGAAATAATTTGAAGGATTGAGATTTTATTATCATGTATAATTTAATGTGGTCTCCAGACGCATGAATATCATGGTATTTTTAAAATGCTGAAATTAACCGAATCGATTTACCGGAAGGACAATTTTTCTAAGGTTGGCATTGTTACCCAACAGAATTATAAAAAAATAATTTGAAATTGATTAATATCTTTCGGTGGGGGTTTGGATTTGAAAATTAAAAAAATGTCCGACTTGTTAAAAATTGATATTTTATTTCAACATGATGAGAAATATTAGTACAATTCCCTGTCAGAAAGTATATTTACATCCGTTCATAAATATAACATTTTAGCTTATATTTTTACGTTTACATGCAACATTATTTTCCGATCTTGAAATCAATATTTGAGGATTCCTAAATATCGAATTTCCATCGTACGATACTAGATTAGATAATTTTTGTTCTCGACGTCAGACATTCGTGCAGAACGATAACTTAGTCTAGTCTTTATCAGTAGTTGAGAGAGACGAAGCAACTCTCACTCCAATAATTGGTATTCCTATTTATGGACGATCTAGAGCTTTGTTAGGTTTGCGGTTAGTACCAGGAGTAGGACGTGCAAGTTGCTAGAAATAAGCAACAGCTGCAATATAGCAATGCTGTCTCTGATACTAACTTGAGACACGTTTCAAATACCTTGTCGAAGGCGAATCCTGAATTTCAATGTGACTCTGAATCTTTGCTTTCGTGCAGAGCAATACCATTGCTTTGCAAGCCGCACTTAGTCGAATCGAACATAGACTTAGTTCACCACCACCAGCCCTCCCTCCAATTTGAATTTTAAATCTTTTAATGCCAAAAGTTTAGAAGCCTTAGATTCTGATCTCTCAAAATTGAAAGGCACTCCTCCACATCAAAACTTTCTTGCTCGAAGTTTCGAAACTCGAAAATCGACTGGATCTAAAGATATATCATTTTAAATTCGCGCCATAACGGGTCCATGGATCGATTCATTAGACCAAAGTTTTTGAAACATTCGAAAGTTTCAAAACATGCTTGTGTACACAAGTTAGGTTGAACATATCGATAACATATACTTCACAGATCAAAATGCTCTAAAACAGAGATTTTTAACTGAAATAATGAATCCTCAATCAAACACGTGCATTTATAACAAAAAAAAAATCTTTTAGCCAAGTAGTTAAATCTTTAAATACTAATCAGTTATTTTCACTGATGCAATAATAATATTTACTGTTGCGTTTCTAATTGAAAACTATCTAATGCCTACTAAAAGAGATGCATTCTTAACAAAGAATGCTAAAAAAATTAGTTGCATTTTAAAAGAAAAAAAAACAACATTTTTCTGTCAAGAAAGAAGACAAAATTACACCAAATTGTTGAATTTGCGAGACAACACAAATTTTATATAATAAAATCGAATTTTCAACACAGAAATATTAATTTTGAACAAAAATGTTAAGCTCTAACCAAATATTTGAATTTTTGACCAAAGAGGTGCATTTTTAACTCATATGCTGGAACTTCAACTGGAATAGTTAAATTTTCAGTACAAAACAAAAACCGTTTAAATAAAACAAAAAACTAATTTCCAACAAAATAGTCCATTTTCAACGAGATGAATTTTCAATCAAGATGAGGAATCCTCAACGAACTCTGTGATATATAATCAAATTCTGATATATTTTCAATATTTTAAAAATATTAGCTTAGAAAACTGAAAAATTTTGTTTAGAAAATACAGATAAAATTCCACTTTAACCAATTGAAATTCGTAAAATAATTCTAATTACAAAATTTCTTGTCAATTCTTTGTATATAAGTATCTATAAGGAAAACAAACTTTAATCTATCCAGACAACTGAAATATTGAAACGAGAGAGTTCATCGATCGCTATACTCGCCATTGCTAAGTGGTTAAAATGGATATAGTAGGAAATATACAAACTATAAATAGCATTCCTCATAAAATAAATATAAAACTTGTGATTATGTGCATAGTTTCCAAACCCGAAGTACCTCACAATATGCAATTTTTCCGCGATCGATTCAGTTTGAAAAGACTATTAATGACTTCAAAGTAGTAACAAATTTGGCGTTTAATAACTAAATCCCAACTAAAGATAATCGATAACGCCCTAAAACCTCGCGGATTGAGACCACTGAAATCAAAAGTCGTTTACAAGCTAGTTTAGTTGAGCCAGGACTTACGGAATAATCTCTTACACCAGTTTCGAAACAGGAAAAGTCACTTACCTGAAACAGACAAAAAGCTTGATTAGTATACTTTACAAGAAAAAAGAAAATTTAAAGATATTAATACTAATGTTATGTAAAGTAAATCCAAGAATACTCGAGAAATTAATAATCACGGGAATATTGATTTCGAAACTTCGGTAACAAATCTGTAAAATAACTTACTATAAATCCAAGTCGTAAAATATTAAGCAATTTTGTAGATGAAACATAATTTCCTTTCCCATTTATTCTACATTTAGCCCCTTTAAATCTAAATACCTAGACAGAGAAAAACCACGACAGCTTAAACGACTGAACTCACGAGACTGAACTGCAGTATTTTTAAAATGCATGTGGCGGAAGTGAAAGAGAATGAATATTCGAGTCAAACTGAGAATGTAATAATAATGTAAAAAAAGAAGAAAGAGGAAAAAGGGGGGAATGAGAATATCATCACGAGACTCGAATGCAAAATGGAAGCGATTGACGCTGGCAACACCGAGACTGAATGAAATGCTGACTGACCCACGTCAGCCTGGATCATCCACTCTTTAAATGAAGATATTAACAATGCATGTAAAAATTAAAAAGTCAGAAGAGCCACAAAAATTATTTTAATCTGCGAATAATGCTTTCTAACATTGTTTGATAAATGAAACATTATTTTAAATTAAAATAACTCTAAAAAAAACCTTCCAATATCAATTTTAGATTAAAAAGTCTGTGCACATTTCCTGAAACAATCAAATATAGACTTGAACTTTAAATTTCGCGCCACAATGAAATTCAAATTAGAGGTTATAACTGTAGCCTGACGAGTGCTATTCCACTTGTGCGCAAAATTTGAATTGTAAGCTGTTTAATTTTAATTTAAAGAAGAAATATCAGCTTTCCTTACCGACGATTAATATGAATAGACTGAGTGGTCTATTTTCGTTATCAAATGGTACTCCTAATCAAGAATCTGTGGCCAACTGTACAAACACGTGGACTCGTATCTCATGCCATTTTCGAGTCTGTGACGTATCATTGCAAAACTGATCAACGATTAACGGTGGTACAGTTCAATTAATTTAACACGTTATCCAACGACATGTCCTCGATATTATAAAATCAGTTTTGAGATGAGTTTTTATAATTTATATTTACATTATTAATACACGCAATGGGAATTTCACGAAAAAAAGAGAATTACCAGTAAAATTTTCTATTTGATAATTTTTTTTCTGATATCTTCAATAATACAAAAAATATTGTCAAATTTTATCATACTAAGTGGCAAATGAGAAAACAAAAAAGATAAACACTGTTTACGAAATAGAAATTTGTTTGAGAGAACTAAAATAAGGGGAAAACATGCAGCTTATCAAAGTCTGGGATGACGAAGGAAAGTCAAGAACGAAGCACAAAGCCTCAGAGTGTTTTCGCTGATAACCCTTGATGAACTCGAACTTATCATCGAGAACGAATCAATGCTGCCAAATAACGTCTTCTCTATTCCAAGATTTCAAAACAAAACGCTTGCTTCAAGAATATCTAACTTTATTTTCTTTATCTTCAGTTATTAACCCTCCTATCTTCATTATTAGAATGTATGTGTATCTTACAGTCTTAATATTCACTTAAAATTATCTATATTTAAATAACCGAAAATGGTATTTAATTGCTTTTATTACTCAAAGCAGTTATAAACTACTGTTTACACAAGAGTTTTCTACTTTCGATAAAATAGTAACTAGTTTGATGTCAACTAGTTTCGAGACCAGAAGAGTGACGACCTGAGAATGCAGAATTTAAGAAATTAAGAAGATGACCACTAGCTTCTGGATTCTTTTATATACTGTCGAGATGCTAGACCGCTGAAAAAACGTCCTACAAACAAAAGAGTTCATTCTTCAAGATTTTTCTCATCAGGCTACTATTTCTTTATTCCAAGGAAAAGTTTGCTGACCATGATATTTTTCCGATTTTGCAGTACCTTTATTTAAAATAAAAGGAATTATTTTACATGAAGCTTTGAACCTTACCTCGGTTTTATATTCTGGAACAGAGTACCCCCCTCAACGGAAATGACACACAAGAAATACTCTTTCAAATGCAATTGTTTTGTTACTACTAAAATAATTTGTAAATTGCATTCTTAATAAAGAATTAGTATTAATAAAGAACCGATAAAAATAACACCAGTAAACATTCCGAAACATGTCACTGTATTTTTAACAAAATCAATTAAAATACACTTTTAAGTTGTGCTATTATGTTTAAAAAATATTTAAATTATTTGAACTAAATGGTGAAACAAGAAGTCAGCCATGATTTTACTAATAATTAGTTAAACTTACTTCATTCAGATTTAAAGAATTCCCATTTCAAATATCCCGAATTTCCATTATTTCTAATACCTAAAATGTTTTCGAAAATTAAATGCCCCCTACTCTATAAACACCATTCCATATTTCCATGCCATTTAAATTTCGTGCTACAACTTGATCTATACTCGCCATTTCATACTTTAATGTCATTTAAATTTCGCGCTAGAAAATCAGAAGGTCTCCCTCAGACATAATCTCAAATTAGTTATTTTCACTTCAACCACCAGCTAACTTCACTTTGTTGATTGTTGAGGGGAGAAAACCAGGGTAATTATGATTAATTACAAAGATATTACAGAAATAAAGATTTGTTCCATGCATTTGGCTCCTCAGATTTCAAGGAAGTGAAGTCAAGTGATCATTGAAGAGAAAATACCTAATTCTAACGCGATTTTGGCGTGAAATTTAAACTTTAGTTCAAAGTTTCAAAGGTTTTTGACGTGGACTCTTCTTCATATAGATACACAAATCTACGATATTTATCAAGATTCTATTCTACATTTCTAGCCATAATAATAATCAATAAAACACCTTTATAAATTAGTATTCTAAAAAAGCAGAATAAAGCTTCTAAAGATGTGTACTTTCCTGAAATGACCTAAATTCCAAATCACGAATCTCGCTTAAAGTCACCTGGTCTCTAACCCGAGTAGGAAATGGTAGAAGGCTAAACCAGAAGGAAACCATGAGACTAGCCTTTGATTTCGTTTTTTTCCCAAGGTCAATCGTGCCGGTAAACAGAAGAAAGGAAAGTGTTACCGACTGAAGGTCACGGTCAAAAAATCGTAGGTAAAGTAGTGCTCTGTTGCAAATTTATTATCAATAACGAGTTAAATCGATCGTTCCCAATCGACTTGCTGGGTCCTGGAACATCGCTCTGGATTATCACGATATTTCACACTCTCTAGGAACGATCCAAGCTGCAACGAATGAAAGAAACAATGAAACAAAGTAGATTAAATAAAGCGAAGCAGACACTGCGACATTTTCCAGAAGTTTGCTGGGGATGAGAATATGATTCGGTGTGTTGTCAGTGTGGAGAGAAGCCTAGGACGGGTAGGCATGACGCTGATGGTTGCGTGGGTCGAGGGGATGGTCATGTGGGTGGTCCTGGGTCCCGGATGACTTAAAGAGAAGCTGCGACTCCATGCCGATCGATATCTGCAGCGTGGTCGCCTTTCTGCTGCCTGGAAACTGGCATGAACGATGTCAATTCCGTACGAAATAAGCATAAAATCAACAGAGCTCACCCATGATTGACACTATTCAAATTTCCCCAGAAATCTAAAAAACAATTTATCCATCTCACTGAAATCAGTTGAGGAATATCAATAGTCAGGTGTCCTAATTTTTTAAATTTAAAGGTTGTTTATATGTAGTCCCACAGCTACATCTGTGATAAAAGCCTAACTAAAATCTGCATAAGTTAGAAACTCCTCGAGTATGAATGTCTTCGAAATTTAAAACCCTCTCAAAATAAATTTAAATGTCAAAGTTCTCAAATTGGAAGACATCCAAATTTAAAAGCTACAAAGAGAGTTCTAAAACTACTTGGGAAATCTAGAACTAACCTTTACTCTAACAGTCTAAGAAATATAAAGAAATGTCACTTTCTCCAAATAAACCAAATTAACTCAAAAATCTTTAATCCTCAAGCTCAGAAGGCAGCGTAAAACTCACTATGTTTTATACTTTATCTCGCAGTGTTTCGAGATGATTCCGTACACATTTTAATAGGTCGTGTTTGGAAAAGATAAAAAAGCCAAAATTTCGCGCCACAAAATCATAATGCAATACCTGAACATGATATTTATCAAATATTAATATCTAATAACAGAATATGCTTTTTGGAAATTATTTATCAAAACTGCTTTTAGGTAGTTTGGAAGATTTAAAAGAATCCTTTTTAAATGCTGGAGCAAATAAGAAAAAATAAGTCACGCGTGATAATGAAACAACTTGAGACATATTTAGTCAATCTCAATTTATAAAATAGCCTGCTGGTTGAGAATACAATAAGGCTCGGAATAATGTCATTACTTATAGTGTACTAACTATTATTCAAAACTCACACCTGCCATTTGGCTCTGGTTTTACTTTACAGTAAGTTCTGGTTCAATGTAGGTTTTGCTTCTCGCGTGTTTTGTGCTCAGAGGCTTAACGACTTCGAATCAATATGATAATATCAAAAGAGCAATACATATATGTATAATCGGACAATGACCTTTGTTCCTAATTCTCACCCTATGCCAATTGAAATTAAAATCAATGTAAATGGGATTTAATTAGCTCAATTCGGAGAAATCGCCATATTTACGAGTGTACGATAAAATGTCGATTGCTTAGAACGCTGGGACATAAAATATAAGTGAAGCCTATTTTTTTTAAAACTAATTCCTCCAGCCTTGAAACTATAGTATTAAAGCATCTTGAGCTTGACAATTACATCGTTAGCAGATTGAGAATCATAAATCAGTCGCTTCTTTCAACCCACGAAGGATTTTTTTTATCTTAATTCTGATTTTAATTAAAAATAAAATTAGAGTGAAATAATGAAATGCAGATTAAAGCTATCGAAATGCAATTCTATTGAATTGTAAAGTTGAATCTTAAGATATTTGTAATTCAGAAACGTTTAATTCAAACGCTCAACAATATTTAAACATAAGTATAAATAAAAGCTTTTAAAACTGTTTAATTTCAAATATTTTCCTTGTCGGAAATTTTCAGTCGCCTAATTGTGCAATAATTATATTCATACATCAAAATTTAACAGTTTTCCTTATAAATTAACTTTTTTTTTAATGGAACCATTAAAAATGTAATGTTCAAAGTCTAAATTCAGTACAATGAAGAGTGAAATATTGCTAAATATTAAGACTTTTTTTAATTACAAATTTTTTAATGCAATGGGTTAAAAATGAAATAGTTTAGAATAAAACGATATTAGTTTATTACTATTAATCTGATGTTATTTCAAAATTGAAAATAGTTTATAAAGTTTCAATCGGACATTTACATTTGTTTACTAAGGCTTTCGAATGGAAATAATATCATTTTTATCATTAGCATCTGCAAACTACTGTAAAATCAATTATTTTTCAACTGTTAATGCTTAAACTACAGTTTAATCATAAAAATCATTGATTAAACTATACTTACAGTTGATCAACTTAAAACTTTATTTACCAAAAAGTTCAAATTTCAAGCGTTTTTAATGTTTTCTTGTTTAACAGATTGATATTCTTGTTTATGAACTAAACATGTTTTCAAATTGAAATAGAATATATTTTAATTTGCACTATAACATGTGATATTTAAAGTAATTGGACACATTTTTCTTCTAAACGAGTTGTAAGGTTTTTCCCTGAATCCGCACATAATTTTGAATTCTCGAAAGCTCAGTTAATCGCCCTAAGCCCAGTTTCATACAAACTACCGACTGCAAAATACAAAGGCCGAGTGTCTGGGTTGGCCTGCAAAAAATGAAATAAAAAAAGTAAAGTGTGGCTCGACGACTAAAAATGCTACGCACGTTTTTCTCATGAATCATCATTTTGATGAAGAAGGACAATATGTGGCCTGCAGAACAGGGTAAAAAAACCACAAGCGTGTGAATCTGTAGCAACCACTCATCTTCACTATATGAAATATATAGCGCAATTTTAAGGCGTCCAACAATAGGGGAATTTAAAACTTCAATGTTAAAGTTTTGAGGCTGTTAATTACATTGTTTAAAATATATAAATATATATAATCAATACAACCAGAAATTTCAGAGTGAAAAAACTCACAGTTTGCAATCTAAATTGCGCGCCAGAATGTCAAAATTAAAGGTTATGTCTGACTGTGACATTGTGATTTTGGCGCGAAATTCAAATAGCTAGACATTCTTCTTTCGCTTTAAAAAATATGAAGGTATACATCGTATATTAACAAATGAATTTTATAACCCATAAATTTGGTTCATGTTTTCTCCTCAGCACTCAATGAAGTAAAGTTAAGTGAAAATACTTAATGAGGAAATTATGATTTTGTGGTGGGAATTTTATACTGCAAGTTTTTCTTTCTTCTTATCAGAAGCTGCAAGCGTACTGTCAAAATATATCCATCATAAAATAAAACAGACGTTTTATTTTAACTCCCACCAATTCCTCCCCAAAAGTAAAAATGCACCCATTCAACAAAACTTAAATAGAAGAACTTTATAGAACATGAAAACATATCAGATCTAAAATATTTTACAAGGCCAGATATCTACAGTCTCCAGCGAAAAACAGACATTCTGTCTCTGATAAATAAAAAAATTCTCCCAGCTATTTTTGCCACCAAAAGGATGGAGGGGAGATGAAAGAAAAGGGTTGAAAGGAGAGCGACAGAGAGACAGCAGCATGGCAGTCACTTGTGTAGCCAATGCGAAATTTCTTTGGAACACTGCCAAGAGCTGCGGATCCAACGTTAAGTATCCAACCTACGGGTGCTCCGCTACACCGAAGAATCTCTAGAATTTCCTGGAGGATGGAATTTTCAGTGTGTAGATCACCAAACGCTCGTAAAACCCTGTATTTTGTTGGGAAATGAGTGAATAGAATAGCCTTCGTGTCGTGAACGATGATATCGAGGAATTTCAGTGTGGACGGTCCCTAAAGCTCCCAAAAGCTTCCAGAATAGAATAGGCAACGAAATGCGTCTAGAAACAAGACTACGATGCCCGCAGGAAATTTCACCGTATTGACTTTGAGAGCTGCTACACTTCGTTCATAATAGAACGGATCAAGGAAAATGTGGTACCCGCATTTCTGCGATTTTTCTTTCTTTCTGATTTCTTCTATATTGTCGTTTTATCCAAAAGATTCGGCAAACACGACTAAAAGATCCCTCTTTTATAATATAACACACGTTTTTACGAAAATCCTGGGTCAAAACTGGAACACATCTTATTCTGAGAAATATTTAGTTGACAAAAAACCTAATGGAGTAGGGATCGAACCAGAAACCCCTCACATCTGTGATACCGAGCTCGTTGACCACTGCGCTATTCAACGCCACTTGTAATGAAACTTAAAATTGAAGAATGAGGTAATTTAATTTCAAGAAATTTGAAAGCTTTTAAATTTTTACATTATTTTTTCAAATTTTCTCAATATTTTAAAAGAATTGCTTTTCATTTAATATTTCAAAGATCATGCAAAGTAAAAAAATGTTTTGAAATCTTTTAAATCTTTTTTCGAATATTTTGGAAATCTTTATAAATATATAATGTATTATATGTATTAACGTAAAATATCATTTTCAATTTTCCCAGGTATCTCATATAAGTGTTTAATTGTTATTTATACGTCAAAATTCAACAAAGTGTAACGTTGAACGATTAAATTAACGCCCTAAAATTTTAACAAACAAAGGCTTTCTATTTCAAGCACTTAATTTTGAAATTATTTAGTTTCGAATATTCGAGTAATAATTCCCCGTTTTAAATGAACAGTCAAATAATGCTGAATATTAAATAAGTGTTCATTTTCTGAATTACAAAATTTCAAATTCAGTGGGTTAAAAATGGAATGTTTCAGGTTTTTTAAAATGAATATTATTGCCCAACTTTTAATACTGACAGTACAGTTGAATTTAAAAAAATCAAGAATTAATTAATATTTACATTTTTAATCAACTAAAAAAACATTTTTTATTCAAAAATGTCAATTTCAAAGACTACCAATTATTTATTTAAGTCTTCAAAACTTTAATTTTATATTCTTGAAATGAAAATTGTACGCCTCACAATGGAGATCTAAAATGAAAAATATTTCAAGTACTAGACTTTAGAATTATCACGCAATGTAAACCATGTACTATAAAAATGGACATGTTTAAAGTCATTGGATAGACTTTTCTTCTCAAAATTTGTGAAATTACCTATCAACAAATAAATGCACTGCAATTTCCCGGTTGATCGGGACAACACCCACCTTAAAACATTAAATATAATGGACTGAATGAACTGCGATTGAATATGGCAGAAAATGGATTTTAATCTTTAGTTAAAGGAAAGTCTAGAGGCGAACTCATCGAATATATATTGTACTTATTATCGTTTCCGTGGCCAAACACCAGTGTGCGCATTGCATTACATTAGCGCCGCTAATTACCAGTTCAATCGTCGTTTCTTTCGCATGTAGTGTTTTTTATTTCGTTCGCCGATAACCGATTGCAAATACATTAATAGGAATGACGATGGTAATGAAGAAGCAGCGAGGCCAGCGACCTCTTTATTCATATTCTTTTGGAGGGATTCCACTGTCTACGACCTGAAAACACTCATTCGCCAGTTTGCCCAACCCTGAAAATGACAAGAAAGTTAATGATCTTGGCACCCAGACGAACAAACTTTGTTTCACCCGATTCAGAGATTATTTGTTACCTATTCTTCCAATAATAATTCACAACAATTTGCAGAATTGTTCATTAAACAAAAATTACAATTAGAAGAAAGAGAACGACCACACGGAGAAAAAGGGATATTTAAACGTAAATAGATGACTATGCCAAATAAGGGCTGTAACTAATTGAGGGGTTTACTTATTGTTGATCATTTAAGGAATTAATTAATATCTTATTTGCAAATTTATAATTAAACTTAAATGTTCATACATAAACGAAAACAGATAAAGGGCATGAAATATCGATCAGATAATACACCCAGACAAGTTGAGGTTATTTTTAATATTTATTTTGTAATTCAATATCTCCAAAATAATAAATAAAAACGGGAATAGTTACCTGAGAACGAATGATTTGTCATCAGCATTTAAAATTCTATCTATTTTCGGTTACTTGAACTCACATTTTGTTTAACATTTACAAACATGCTGACAGACAAAAGTCGTTATTAGATTTTAATTGAGGATAGCTAATTGTCATCCTTTGGAAATGTTCCAAAATTGTAATAACAAAAATATAGCCGTGAAATTACAATCCGTGATGCGCATGAGCTCGGTCGATTTTAGCATATGAATGTGTATCAGTTTAACAAAAAATATTCTCCGCGCATTTACCTCAGTGTGACATTAAATAATACCGAAACTTCAATAAGAATTAAAACTTTTAAGTGTCTTTTCTTTCACTCAAATAAAATGGTCAAATCACAAAAATTCGAGTTCTTATCTTATCATTCGTGGTCTTCGACACGTTTTTCAGATTAAACTATATCTTTTATCTGGTGTGAAAGCGGAAATGGGTTCTAACACGTTGCATGACATCGATCCAAAAACAACACAAGAACTTACTTGAAAAGCGAGACCATCAGCGAACACACGGAGTCAAAATACACAGTGACCTCGACTAAAACGAAAGGTGGATTGAATATTAAACTGCAAGTAGCTTATAACATGCATCAATTTTTTTTTCAACGACATTCGATAGCTTTTCATACTCTGATGAGAAAAATTCTAATGGAATATGAATCAAATCTGGGGCAAAAGGAAGTATCCTTTGATGCCCATTGTTCTGTGTGAATTTTCGATCTATTCCTTTGTAAAATGTCTCAATTCTCTTATTAATAGAAATTTTTTTATTAAATAAACTCTCAACTGTAGCGATTAAAATAGGGCAAACCGGATATTGTGTAAAAGTTAAGTGATTAACTTAATATAGAAAAATTTTCAACAATTCAAGCTTGAAACGTTTCATCTATTACAATCTTCAAACTGAACTGGTTCAATTTTAAAAGATGTTTATCAGAGATTGACGATCTGAAATTATTAAAAATTAGAAAAGTTTTAAATCTACAAACACTTTCGATTTTGAACATGCAGGTTTTGTTTACTGATTTTTTGTTATTTTTATGTCCCCAATGTATTGAAAATGCATGTGTTAAATTTCTCTGCATATAAAATTATCCCCTTCTATATTAACATAATCTTAAATAAATAAATTAAAATTTTTAAATCCTTTTTTTTAAAGGAAAATAACAACTAGTTGTTAGTTGTTTTACACTTTACTATGATTAGTAACTTTTTAAAATTTGTTCATTGTATTCCTTGCCTTTTTATGGAAGATTGTGAAACATGTACAAGAAAATTATTATTTACCTTAAAAATGATTTAACAATTTCGATTAAATAATGTAAAATTTAATGCATGCAGTTGCAAGCCATTGAAAAATAAAAAAAAAAAATAAATAAATAAATTGGGAGAACTCTAAATCATATGCGATGTGGAATACTTGTTTTTAAAAAATTGTTGACTAAAAAGGTACAACTTAGGATAGTGTATGTGTATTCAGATTCGAAAATAATTTGTTTCGCCATACATAAAATGAATTACTGGAATATACAATTATACATTGATAAACAATACGCGTAAATTTGAGTTTTAAAGTCAAAACCCCCCAAAACTGCTTTTAAACGTGTTTTCACTTCTACTGTAACTGAATTTTAAGTCGAGACTTGTATCACATGACTTTAAACATTCTAAACTTTGTAATAGCAGTGGGAGAATTAAACTGATAAAAAATAACAAACTAGAAATTAAAAATCGAAAATGTGGAAAATTGAAAGCCTTTAAATAAATTTTGATTAAAAAGTTGTGAACATTAGAAGTCGAAGAATTGAAAATTTAAAACCATTTTTCAATAAAAATATCCTTAACAAAATGAAACATTAGAATCAAACAATTAAAATACTACAAATTTAAATACACAAAATGCAACAAAAATACTAAACTAACATGTTTTTAAATATTATTATTTATGATTGAGAAATGATTACAATCCTCTGAAATGTTACACCTCAGTTCTTAAAAGGAATTCACTAAAGTTTGAGATCCCTTGAAGCCGAAAATCAACTTTTGGCGACAGCGTCTGTCTGTCCGTCCGTGAACACGATAAATCTCGAGAAAACAGAACCGATTAAATCGAGCATATTTTTATAAGACTTATCGCTGTTTTTAATTGTTCTGCTAAAATTACCATGGGTGACATGAGAGGCAAACAGAAAAGATAAACTGATTTCAGGCTTTTCAAATTTTTATAAAAACGTAAGCATATGGATTTCTAGCGTTACATTAGCTCGAAAAAAAAACGATTTGATTATCCTTAAAACGAAATGTTTTAATCAAGCGCAGACACGTATTTTCCACTCGCCCTTGACATCACTCGTCAATCCGGCGACTCGACATTGATATCACGACCGCGTGTCAATATGGCGTGCGTAATTTCTTTTTTGTTGCTATCCACCGCTAGGACATTCAGTATCATCTCTCGTATTTAATTACAACCTTTACAACATACACAACGTGCTTTGCAGTGTGGGATATCGGACATTTTGCAAATCGGCAAGTCCCTTTGTTTTCCACTCTCGATACAGTACAGGCAGCTTATATAGTGAATATTGTTCACTGCGCAGAGGTTCACGGTTGGCTCGGCAAGCGGGTGTTCCGCATGCGTAAACAGACTGCGTTTGCAGCACGCTTTTCATTTTTGGTCCCCGACCATTAGCGTAATTTGCATTGAACGCCGAGCCTGGTTCGAAATCACCAGAGCTTCAGTTAACCATAATAAACAATTCATTCTCCACTCGTTGCAATATCGTCCTTGGACATAGGATCCCCATGATGTCATCAGTTTTGACAGAAGACTCAAGGAACAATACATTATTCATAGATTATCCGCTGTCTATAAATGAAATCCTTTGTCTGGCCACGAAAACGTGTCAAACCAAACTCGAGTCGGGCATTTCAATTTGTTTCTGATTTAACTATTTTTGTTACTATACTAAACAAATCTTCCAGGAGCTACTTCGTCTTTAGAATAGATATCATTTATAAGTTAAAGGCTAGCCAATTAATTTTACATTTGAATATACCAGCTATTTGGATAAGGGCCGGTAAAAAAAACTGTCACACTAACAGGGAGGGCCATAGTTGGCGGTAATAGGTGGGGGGGGGGCACACATGAAAAATACACATGCGAATAACAGCTCTTTGAATTGCTTGAAAAAAAATAACAATTATGATTTTATTTTACAAGTGAAGCATCTTAACACAAACTCCGCACTCTACCATCCCTATTCTCGTGTATTAAAAATTCATCTTTCTATACCGGTTTCCAAGAAATTTCCCACTTTTTTTGTTTAAATGCAAACTCAATAAAAATAACCTAATAAGACACTGTATTTTTAGCTGAAAGTTAATTAGTTGCCATTAAAAAAATCACCATCCTTTGGTTAAAAAATCGTTATGTAATTGAGGTTCTATTCCTGAAAGTTCTTCAAATGAACGAAATATTTTTTCCCAATTTTATTTTTGCTACAAATATTGTTCAAAGTAAAATTTCACATAATTAACATTGAAAACCAACTGTTTTAGGGAACATTCGTTTTTGGGGGGGATTGGAAATTCCTAGGGCTAAATAACTCTATAAGGAACAGGTGATATATATTACTATGTACTTTTTTTTTGTTAAAAATTAAAAGGTTATGTGGTCAAAAAATTGATTGTGATGAAAAATCTATTATTTTCTAAGAAAACTCAACTTTTGGTAAATAACGTACTCTTTTGTTGAAAATTCAACTCAACTCATTTGTTAAAAATACATTATCACTTTTGCTGAAAGGCCTTGCGGACTGAAAACTAAAATATCTTTTCGAAAATCCGTCTCTGACCGGAAGATTCAACTACTATTTTGTTGACAAGATAATTAATGTTCTTGCTTAAACATTCATCTTCATAAGCCCAATCAATTCCTTACGATACCTATACTTCAGCATTACTTCAAATAATTAATTCCCATAATGTTGTGAAAAGTCACTCTATTATTCTGTAACCGAAGAAAAAAATATGACTTAAAAGGAAGGTGGGTGTTCGCATTTTTGACGTCCCCCTGAAGCCTAACACACCTGGATTGGAAACTAAAATTTATACGACTTGGCTAAAGTCAATGAAAATCGGAATGTAAACTCAGCAGTTAAATTAAGTCCAACAAGGAAGACAACGTCTAATCCGTATATCAACACAAAGAAATAAAAGCAAGACAAATATTTGTCATAACTTAAATCCAAAGATAACTCAAATAAAAGGCTTAAGATTCGCCTTTAGTCCCCTGGTAAGCATGCACATCTCAATATCCTCCCGAGTGAACGTAAACGTGCATCTGTGCAGCCTTTTATTTTATGACACTCCAAATTGAGGTAAACGGGCAGCAAGCACAATTTCATAAACTCAAACTACAACTTTCGACATATTCGTGCAACATCAACTCGCTTCCTTAAAAGTTCATCAAGACAGATTGAGTGAATTGCTTACCAAAGAAAATCAAAGAATAATTTAAAATCTTGGGACTAGTAGCTGGTCTTTAAGTTTAAACAAACACGAAACTTTTCAACCTTATAATCCTCAAATATTTAACTTTCTTGCACGTTCATTGTTCCTCTCCTTATCGCGTTGTGTCTAAATAACAAGCTGAACAGGGTACAATAGAAAAATCCAAAACGTTTATTACGTGGTGATTAAATCTAAATTTGCACTTCTGTGAAAGTTTTCTTTTCAAGTGAAAATAGAATTTTATAGAATTACTCAATCATTCTGAGAAAGCGATAATTTTGGGTCAAACCTCGGCCAAAACGAGCTCCTTATCTCAAGAGTCGTTTGGAATTTTAGCAGATGTTTAGGTTTTGCTCTTCTGAAGTTTAATTCTCGATTCGGCAAGATATATTTTTTAACCCGACGCCAGAGTTACTACTTAGAAAATCGTTGCAAGTCATTACTTTTACGTCCAATTATATTTTAGAAGATCCCAGAGAAAAAGTACCTTCGCAATTAGTGGAAAAAAACTAAAAGCGTTGTTCTAGTGAAATGATCAGAAAATTAGAGTAATAAAATTACGCCCGAAGGATCATCAGAAGGTTAGACCTTGGAAATTAAATATTCAGAATTTAAGTTTAGCATTCAGAAAATACCGACATGTTCATCAACCGTTAAAAAATGAGAAATGGCCGGCTTCAATTGTAAGGACGTGAAATTCAATCTACCGTTCATTCGCCCGAATTCATTGTCCCACAGGATGCATTCTTTCAGTTCAATACCCGGGATTTTCCCAACCCTCATACCTGCCGAAAAGTAGGTAGTAGATTTATACGGGTTTGTAAATGCTTATTAAGTCATTCCCAAGTGACTTCAAACCTGGCTCAGAAAATATATCAATACTAAATATCTTGCCAAATTCAGAATTTAGGAGCTAATAATTTTTCAAATATCTGTAAATCCAAATAGCAGACACTTCAATGAATAATTTTGAACTAATGCGACTTTCGCATTCGAAAGCTCTAATGCGAAATCATTCCTTTTTGAACCTTTTTAATTCAATTTCTGCTTAGGCATTCAATTGTTTAAGCTACTTACTTAAAATTGTATCATTTTGCATGAATCAATACAAAATTACCTCGTACTGCTTGGAATTTAAAATTATAGATTTTTCAAAGCCATGAAGTCCAAATGACTATTTTCAAAACTTAAGAACTTGAGAATTGTACATTATTTACTCCAAAAAGTAACAATTCCAAAACATCAGCAAATATGAAGTAGAATAACGACTAACTTGGGAACACTGAACTCGCAATTGCCAACCATGATCCTTTGTTTACAATCGCAATAATGTCTGCTAATGTTAGAAAACACTTGAAAAATTTCTCAAATAAAAACAAACGCACCTTTTGTTGTTGTAATCTTACCATCAAAAAGTAATGAAAACAGAAAGTGAAAACCCGGGAAAAGGGTATCACAAAAATCGAAGTGAGTCGCAACTACCAATCTCGCAGCTGTTTTTATCACGCTATCAAGGATCTCAACGACGCAGTGAAATCCCAGACTATAATAAGATACGCATCAATTTATAAGCTGAAACACTTGATTACAAGTGAAGAAACATCTCCTATTTCGATTGGAAGCGTCCCTCGTGCAGCGTCTAGACCGCGTCGAAAACGACCGACCTCTTACGAACCTACATAACCTCTAATCAAAAGAACCATCCTCTTGTGGTTTTCTGTTCATCCGCCTTCGCGAATCCGCCCGAAACCCACAAAAAAAAGGCCGACCTTGAATGTCCGAAGGACGAATTTCGCCCTTGGGGCCCCACATTATAGATTTGAGGTTAGATTCACAGATGCGCGAGATTTAAATCGCAAGAGCCTCGAAAATCAAATTCGCGAAATAGAACAAAAACACATGACCTTTGAACCATTTTAATCACCAATATTAGAAAGTTGTCACGTAACCACAAAAGCGCGCCAAAAATTGAGGTTATGGTAACTCGGCGAAAATTGGCTGAATTTGTTTGAATCTTGGTGAAATTGCGAGCAGACGCGGAGGCTGAAAAGAGAATAACGATCGACACTTACAGGGTAGTACATTCCTTGCGGAGGAAGGAAAAACGCCCCAGAGCCCCACAGTTTGAGGCCGTTTTGCTCCACCGTTGTGTGAGAAAACAATCTGACACTCCGTACCACCTCCTCGTATTTTCCTCCACGGCCGCCACCTCCTCCGTTCCTGCTTTTTCTCTCCTTGTCACTCTTACTTTGAATCAAAACACTTTCTCTCTCACTTCTGCTGAACACAGCAGTAACGACTAACGCGGTCGAACTCCGTTTATCCGCACGCACGAGACACACCGCGCACTCTGCGAATCCGAATTATGTTGTTTGGTACTTTTATTACTAGAAGATTCCTGAGTAGAGAGGATACGACTTGCGATGATTGCAAACGAGATACAGACACAAAACGAGAGCACAGTCCCCGAACAAGAACCTTACCAGCTTTTCGAATCGAACACGCGACTTCTGCCTGACGACTACGCGACTCGACTCGCGACTGGAGTCTGCACTGGCAGCACTAGCAGTCGCCGGCGCACGCACACCTCCACCGCACGCATGCGCACGCCATGTATATTCCAATTTTATATTAACAAATTAGTGAACAAAGTAGGCAATAATTATTCGCAAAATCTACATTTTCACATTTTAGAATTAACTACGATCTGTAAAAATAATTTGATAATACAAAATTTGTATTGAAAAGGCTTGTTTAATTAATTTGTATATTTTTAAGCTTTTTAAATTTAAATTATATTCCTCCCAACCCAACTTCAATTAAATTTATAATATTAATTCTCCATTTTTCAAAAAAATTTCAAATTTCAGGATTAACGACGATGCATAAAGTTATTTTAATAATTTAGCAACTTTTTTTTAAATATTATAATAAGCTGGGTAAATCATTTAAAACATAAATATAATTTTCTTCAATTATTGGTATATTTTTTAATTAAATTATAATTAATAATAATTCATCATTTTTAAATATGTATCAACAGCAACTTCAATTAAATGTAGGTATGAAATATTATTTCTCAATTGTTTAACCACATTTTTAATTCAAAGATTAATGACGATGTATAACATTATTTTAATAATTTAACATTTTTTATTAAAAGCTATAAGATTGTCAAATCAATTTTTAAAAAAGTATTTTGTTTATTAATTTGTATATTTTTAAGATTTTTATATTGAAATTGCATGAAATTTATGAAATGAATTCTCATTCTTTAAACAAATTTCTACATTTTAGATTTAACGTCAATGTATACAGTTATTTTAATAATTTTAAATTTTGTATTAGGAACTATAAGCTTTTTAAAGTAATTGAAACAAAGATATAATTTTCTTGAATTAATTCAAACGAAAATATCATTTTGTTTATAAATTTGTATATTTTAAAGATTTTTAAATTGAAATTGCATTTCTCTCAGCCAATCTTTAATTAAATACAAGATAATAATTCTCATTTTTTAAATAAATTTTTATATTTTAGAATTAACGACGATGTTTAAACTTATTTGAATAATTTGAAATATGGATTAAAGACTAAAAGCTTTTGAAATTAATTAAAACAAACATATTATGTTCTTGCATTTAATGAAACAAATATATCACTTTGTTTATTAATTTATAAGTATAGGAAATTATTTCTAATTTTATAAAATTTTAGGATACAAGATTTGGGAATTTTGACTTAAAAATATAAGCTTATTCAATTATTTAAAACAACAATAACATTTTGTTTTTTAATATGTATATTTTAAAGTTTTTTAAATTAAAATTACATTCCTCACAACCCAACTTCAAATAAATGTATGAAATGTATTTTCCTTTGTTAAAATTCATTTTTTAATTTTGAGGAATAACGACGACGTGTAATATTAATGCATTATATTTAAAATGTTGTTTAAAAACTATAAGCTTATTAAATTAATCAAAACAAAAATATCGCTTTCTTAAATTCAATATAAAAAAATGATTTTATTTATTTTTTAAATACTTTTAAGATTTTTAAATTAAAATTACATTTTCCCAAAACCAACTTCAAATAAATGTCTGGAATTAATTCTCCAGTTTTTAAATAAAATTTTAAATTTCAGGATTAACTAATATGTGTAAAATTAATAAATTATTTGAATAATTTAACATATTGGATTAAAAGTTATAAGCTTATTATTATAAATAGAACCAAAACAACATAATGTTGAATAAAATAAAACAAAAAAATAATTTTGTATATTAATTTCAAAGATTTTTTCATTCAAATTACATTGCTTCCAACACAAATTCAATTAAACGTATGCAATTATTTCTTTTTCTTTAAATGAATTTTAAAATTTTAAGATTAAAGACGATGTGTAACATTAACTTCATGAGTAGGATTTTTTAAATTAAAAACTATAAGCTTGTTGAATTTAGAAAAAAAAACAATTTTAAATTAATTTGAGTATTTTAAAATTTTTTAAATTAAAATTGCATTCCTATAACCCAACTTCAATTAGATGTATGAAATTAATTATTACTTTTTAAATAATTTTTTGAATTTTAGGATTAGAGGCGATGTGTAAAATATTTTAATAATTCTGATTAAAAAACGTAAGCTTTTTGAATTATTTGAAACAAGAATATCAGTTTGTCATTATAAAATTATAAAATTAATCACATAATTTAAAAAATGGTATTAAAAACTTTAAGCTTATTTTATGAATAAAGAAACTATTTTGTTTATAAATTTATATATTTTAAAGAATTTTAAATTAAAACTGCATTTCTCCCACCAAACTTCAATCAAAGATATATGCATGCATGAAAGGTATATTTTCATAATTTAACAATTGTAACAACTATAAGCTTTTAATATTAAATAAAACAAAAATGTATGTTGTTTTATTAATTAGCTGCCTAGACATACCGCAAAATTGGCGGAGTTATAAAACTGAATGGAATATGCCGAACTTCGAGACGACCTTTTGAAAAATATTTCAATAATTATCCCGAATTTCGGAACAACGAGTGACTTATTAAATATAAAGCTAAATACAACTTGGATATAATATATTTATATATAACGAATTTTATTAAAATTTAATATAAATTTGTTTTAAAAATATCTTTGAAGCATCCATATTTTAGTAAGCCTAAAACAATTACGACTGATCAAGAGGAATATGAATTCATTGGTAGATTTTGTTATAAAAAAATTATTCTGTCATACATTTCCTATATTTTTGGTAATATGCAAATAAGTGTATTCCGATTTGTTTCAATTTGTAGAGAAATCTTTTTTTCATGATTTAGAACAAAAATATCGAAGTTAAGCGTAATTTTTTTAATCGGTTGTTTATTGAACCACTCTAGTGTTTAATTGTGTTGGTGAATTTCAAGTAGTGAAATATTAAAAGTATCAAACTTGCAAAATATTCATAAATAATATTTAAAGCTTCTGAATTATTGAAAGGTTAAATTCTTTCTATTCTAATAATTTTAATTTAAAAGCTAAAGGACAAAACTATCATCTATGTATACGTTTCGAATATAAAATCTACCTTTTACAAATAAAATGTTATTTGATCCCATTTTGTAGAATAGTTGAATATGTTTTAACCCATTTATTTTAACTAGTTTATTCTAATCTAACAAATTTCTGTTCACAAATCCGTGAAATAACCCCTCTCCATTTAAGTGGAACGAATCATTTGGCACGAGTAGTAATAAGCGTTAAAATTCTGGACATTTAAAAAATTTGAATGGATTGCCTAAAGTCTATATTAAGAATGACGGGTCATCCTTAGGTCATCACTTCACCTCACTTCCATTTGTGTCATTTGTGAAATATTTAACGTGCAATTCGGAAAGCCTAAACTATCATAAAATAGATCTAGTGATCCAGAAAGGAGAACACGTAAATCCAGACTAATTATGCTCTCGCTAACTGCTAAATCTATCCGACATACATAGAAACTTCATCTGCAAAATTAACTTTTGCCCCTAATTCTCGATTCCGCGGATCAACTTCAATTATATAATATAGAAAGGAGAAAAAACTGTTATTTAAAATATTCATTATTAAATTATACTATATTTTGTGAGATTACATTTTTTTAATCATTTTTGTCAACAATTAGTTAAAGTTGAATAACGAAGTATCTTTGACTGTAATGAATTAAAAACAAATGCTTGAAAAAAATATATCAGATTAAAAATTGAAGTTGCTTATACACCCCGGTTTGAACTTTTCACAATTTTCTGGAAAAATCACTTCCTCCTTTACAGAATACTTTTGAGTGCTTTCAGCATTTTAAATACGCGCTAATTGGGTTCGAATTGTTCTTATAAATAAAACAGTAAATCTATATGTAGCCTTTCAAGAATGTGCAATGCTTTAAATATAAATAAATAAAACATAAATAAATATATAAAATTAATATTAATATAAAATTGGTGTTTTGAAGCATCTATTTTTTAAAATTACAGAAAAACACGCGAAAAATAATATCTTACTTAATAATTTTTGAAGTCAAATGATTTTTGTTTAGAATAATCAGTTTAGGGCGAAAAACGCCAAAGAACTTTCTTTTTGAGATTTTCAACGTCCACATTCTATTTTTGAAACTGGATAAGTTTTTAATCAAACTTTTTTGTCATAACTTCCAATTTAAAGATTTTGTTTTCACTATCGGGAAAAATTCCGATTTTTTAGGTTATCTAGTTTTGTATTGCAACCCTGCGATTGTTAAAAGATTCTAAATCTTGTTCAAGATACAATTTTGTTTGTTTGGAATTATTGATATTTGAAGTAAAACGCCAACGCAGCTTCAAATTATAAAAAAAATGAATAATATTATTGGGAAACTAATGATATCTTAATAAAAATATCAATTTTCTTTGAATCAAGCAAGTCAATACCTTGGAAGGAAGTTTTCATTTGTTGTCTAAACTGAAAATTCTACTTTTTATCGCGATCAATAGTGAAGCCTGTTCCAATTGTAAGGCTCATCCCAATTTGAGATTTTTAACGTCCACATTCTATTTTTCGGAACTGGATAAATTTTTTCGATCAAACTTATGTGTCTTAATTTCAAAATACTTTAGTTCAAGAGAGAACTTTTGGTTTATCAGTAATTCATGTTCTCGATTTCAAAGAACATTTTTTCGCTCTCCGGAAAAATCCAGGTTTTTCGGTTATCTAGTTTTGTATTGCAACCCGCAGATTGTTAAAATATTCTAAATCTTCATGAAATTATAAAGATTTTTGTTAAAAAATATTAATGTTCGATGTAAAACTACTTATACTTTTTAGAAATTTTATGTCTTCTTTAAAACTTTATGATTTTTTAATAAAACTCTTTTTTTAATACTAATTTTCTTCGAAAAGAACTGACATACAACATTTGTACTATTTTCAATAATTTATTAAATATTTTGAAAGCTTCAAGACAAACACTTTTTTTCGATATGATTTAAAATATTCCTTACTTCCCTACACGGAAAAAGTAAACTGTAAGATGTACAATTTCGAACAGTAAAGTTGAGATTTAAAGCGCACCCGCTGTGACATGAGCAGTTTGCACATTATTGAATCTAGTGTGAACCAGTAATCTGAAAGTATACTAGTCGAAATACCATTTGTAGCAATACATAAAGCAGCTATTACAGTTTAACATTGTAGAGTGAAATAGCATTGGTACACGCTGTTTAAATTACTGCCATATAATTTCAAAATGAATATTTGCAATCTCTTTAAATACGAATTAGTTAAAAAAACGGTTTAAAAGGCCAATTAGTCAGTCACTATCACTAACTAGTTACCAGTGAGTGACTATTAGTTAAACTTCAGTTCAATTTCCGTTGTAGGTAATGTTATTATTATTACAACATTAAGACGTTTCCCTTTCGGGGTAGGCGTGATTGACTCGGTAGGGAAGGGATTATAGAATTTTTAGATTGATATAGAATTCTCATGTTATTTATTTAAACAACACGTTCATTCTGCAACACTGCTCCGACCCAGGTTGCTGATCAATCTATCTATCAATCACCCCAAGTGAAGATCCTCACAAAGTCGTCATGTGAGGTTCCCCACTTGGGTCCATTAGTATCCAAGGTTTTAGGTTTCAGGCGTCATTCACTCTAGAAGAAGAGTGTCACTCTTCTTATTAACTATTTCCGGCATACTTTTCTGTCCTGGCATACTTCTCTAGCTTCTTTAACGTCCATGCAATTTTTCATGCAGGCTCTCGCGTTTCTATGGCTTCTTATGTCTCGTCTAACTAGGGTCTCATTTACACATTCTAACCATTTTTTCCGCGGTCTGCCTCTGGAAACGCTGCCATTTACTTTACCTTGATATACTAGTTTCGTTAGTCGTCCATCCTTCATTCTCTCAACAAGCCCGAACCATATTAACCGACTTCATTCCCATGTGACAACTAGTATCTTTTCCGCACCACATTCTTTAAGGATTATCTCGTTGCTCACTTTGTTCATCAGAGTTTTCCCGCAAATTATGCGCAAGAATCTCATATCAATCGCGTTAATTGTACTGTTATCTTTTTCTTGATAGGTCCATGTCTCGCTGCAGTATAGTACAGTCGGTACAAATATAGAATATACAACATATACGAATTTATCAACTTGTTCAATTCTCTCATCATTTAATACAATGTTGCATATTGTTTTTTCACTCTTTTCTTCAAACACCATAGTTTTTGTTTTATTTGCGTTAATTTTAAGGCCCATGCTATTCATGCTTGCATTCAGTTTATTCAACATACTTTGCAAGACTTCGATTGACTCTTCCATAACAACCTTATCATCTGCGAACGCTAACCCACGTACCCTTACTGGTTCAAGATCCATACCTTCTTACAAAAGAGCACCTTGTCCATAAATAATATAAATAGCCATGAAGACATAACGCATCCTTGTCTAACTCCTTGCATATCATCGAACCAGTCACTCAATTTCCCATTTACCGTTACACTCGCTTTGCCACCCATATATATTGCTTTTATAGCTTGTAGGAGCCATCCATTTACTCCTTACTCATTCAGGACTTCCCAAAGTTTACTTCTATCTACCTTGTCGAAACCTTTTTCTAGGTCAACAAATGCGCAGAAAACTTTTTTCCCACTCTCAAACTTCTTTCTGTGATTTGCTTTAAGCTAAATATTTGATCCGTACATGACTTTCCTGGCATAAATCCACTTTGGACCTCCCAAATCTTTTCTTCTGTTATTTTCATTACCCTACGAATATATTATTTTTGAGTATATTTTACTTACGGTACTTAATAAAGTGATCCCTCGGTATTTATTGCAGTCGCTTTTATCTCCCTTTCTTTGGTATATTGGTACGATAATCACTTTTTTCCAATTATCTGGGACTTCTCCTATTTCAATGCATAAATTTATCAATTCGCACAGTCGGTGCGGTATGTACTCGCCACCGAGTTTAAGCAGTTAAGCGTTAATACTGCCCACCCCGGAAGCCTGACCGTTTTCAAGTTCTTGATTATATCCCTAACCTCAATGACACAGACTTTCTCAATTGAGTTTTCTAACGCATTATGTTCTACATCGCAATTGTGGTTTCCTATAGCTTCATCTCCGGTTATGTCATTAAACTAAAAATGAAATATGTACATTACTTTGTTTCATTTTTTGTCTGATTCTAATTGTTTAATTATATGAAAAGTATTTTAGAATAAATAAGAATCAGAAAAGAATTTTATATACGTTTATTTTTGAGGAGTTAAAAAAGAAGTAAGTTTACAGAGAAAAATATCTATGGATTTCTATCACTTACATACGACAATATTTTCGAAAGAAAAGAAAAATTCCTTGAATCTCATTTAAAAATATTTTATTTTTTAACAGATATAGCTAATAAAAAATAAGAAATTTTAAACTTTGTAATAACGTACAAAACTTACCTAAATTAGATCATTTTTAACAAACTATTTTGGCATTCAACTGTAAATTACAATTTCAGAAAGTTTAAAATAAAGTTTTTTTGGTTACATTTTTATAAAATTTAGAAAAGTTGAAAATGAAAGAATATCATGAATAGAGAAAAATGTATAAGTTTTGGGATGAAACATTTAAAGTAAAACCACAAACGTTGTATAGTCTCATCTTAAAGCCATTTTACAAAAGTTGTATTTAATAAGAACAAAGTTACGTCCTAGTGAACCCATAATGTCATTTACAGTTTTGAATCAAACTATATTTATTTTTAAGGATGATCCAAACTTTTTTTTCTCCGAGTAATAATTCGAGTAATAATTTAAATACAATTAGAAAAAAGATTCTTTGATTCCAAAAAACTTTCTTTGAATTAAAAAAATATATTCACCGGCAAATCCTATAAAAAATGACTTACAATACAAGCCAATTAAAGTCCTAAAACGTTTATTATTTCGTGAATTTTTAAGAGTAAAAAAAAGACAAATATAAATGTAATATCTTCTTTCGTAACTAACAAAGTGGATTTTTTTGGGCTTCAATTTAAGGAAATAACAGCGAATTTTCAACAAAAGAATTAAATTTTTAAACAAAGTGGTCAATCTAAAAAAGAATTAATTTTTAACAAAGTAGTTCAGATGAATATTCTACCAAAAAATACGAATTTTCAACAAAAAAGTTGAATTTTTAAGCCTATAAAAAATCATCTACAGAACAGTTAAATTTTTAACCCAAATATATGATTTTTCAACAAAAGAGTTAATTTTAAATAAAAAATATGAGTTTTGTATAAAAATAATTTTCAACTCAAAAATATGATTTTTTTTAACGAGAAAGGTTATTTTCTGCCAATTAGTTTAATATTTTAAAAAAGATTTGACTTTTTAACTTTTAACCTTTAAGAGTAGGAAAAAGACAAAAATGAATGCAATATCTTCTTTTATAACTAACAAAATGAATTTCTTGGGTTCCAATTACAATTCATGTTTATATGTATGATTCAATTTATCCTAGAGAATGATATTTATCTTACTCATATTATCAATCTTCCAGCACTTACAAAACTCACAAAAAGTAAATGTGTACTGAACTTTCGACGCGAATATAAAGTAATAAATTCAAAGTAAATTCACATTAAATTAAATACTCTTAACACTGAAAATAATCAAATGAGATAGTTATAATATAACATTTAAATGAAACATGTAAAAAAAAATTCGACGTTGAAGTAAGAAAATTAAATATCCCTTGGGGCGCCGCCAATTTTTGGCCCGGCACTGGTCGTTTCTCACAAGCGGTGACAATTTTGCTGATTAGTATATAACAACCATTTCGACTGATATACCTAGCGTGCTACATTATGCGTTAGGGAATTGCTTTATATGTAGAAGTGTTAAGTTAGGTTAAAGATTTAGGTTTATGTGCGTTAGATAAGTGAAAAATACGTTTCTGGTGTGTTAACTGTGTGAACTTTGTGATGGACTGGCTCAAGATATGCCTCGCAGGGCAAAACTGTGTTAAATTATCCCCCATTCGATTTGGATACGGATTTACAATTTCACAGAGTAAATCTTGCACTTTGATGCAGAGACGTTTACTAATATTTCATCACTTTTTCCGAGGATATATTACAGCGTACTTTTTCCGTGTAGACTTGTAATGTAGGTGTAAATGACTCTATAATGTACAGTTAATTTTCCAAGTTTTCTCTGAGTTGTAGAATAATCGACATATACATACAATAATCGACACCGATTTTACTTTATTCACCATATTTTTAAATTGATATAAGAGATAGACCAGTTTTACATTGGCTTGTTTTAGGAAATTAAAAAAAAAATCACGAAATTACGTCCCTAGATTCTTATTTCCTAAAATTTATAAATACACTCAACTCTTGATATAAGCACCGTTAGGTTACGCTATTCAAAGGAGGAGAGGCGATGCTCAGTCATGCGTGACGAACAGCAGCGTAGCGACAAAGAGGGCAGTGCGCGAATGAATTACTATCAAATAAAAACAACTATAATTCAAGAATTAAGTTGATTAGACAATTGTTTATAAGATCAAAAAATAAATTCACCCTCATTTTCACCATTCAGAACGAAAAAATATGCCCGCATCGCGGGCACATATGTAGGTCAAAATTAAATTTCTCAAATCTCTGTAGGTTTTGAGGTACACATTCTCATCGCGACACTCGTGCACCGCGCTGGATTTTTGACAGACATTTGTAAATGCATATTTTCTGAACCACCTTAAAATCAATCAATAAACTACAATCCTTTTTTTGAACATTTTTCTTTATCTCACGTAGTTATGCTAAGAATAGGATTTTTCTTTTCATATTATTTTTTATCGTTAAAAAAAAATATCTTACAAGTCTTCTTTTATATTTTTTACGTATCTCGTTTCTTTTGGCGTAATATTGGAATTTTTTATTTTTTGCATATTACTTACGATAAATAAAAACTGAATTACCAATCCTATTGGAAAATGGTTAAAAGACATTTTGTAGGATTTTTCAATAGCTATAATTTCTCTTTGAGACTTTTTTCTCAGTTTCCGTCATTTGGCCATTCTAATACTTTTTAAGTCATAAATAATGAGAATGTAATAAATAATTACAAATTTTTTTTTGGTAAATAACTTTTTCTATCAATTTCTTATTGTACCTTTTGTCGTTTTTTCACAAATTTTTCATTTTTATGATTGAAACCAACACTATGTCTCCTATTAAAAAGTGATTTATAAAAAAATTTGTAGTTCCTTTTCAAGCAAACAATTTTTGTTAATCATTTTTTTCGTAACTTCTGTCGTTTTTCCACAAATTTTTATTTTTTTATTTTCAATGTTATTTTTGACGAATAAAACAAAAAGTACGCATCCTATTAAGAAATGATTAATAACGATTTGTAGATCTTTGTTGGTATCGCAATTTTTTTTTTATTCGTATTTTTTCGTATCCTGCATAGTTTTAAAAAAAAGTGAATTTTTTATTTTTCATTATTTTTTGTGCAATAAATATTTAAATTTTCGATTTTTTCAAAAAAATCCAAAAAGTTGTTATGATTATCTTAAAGGGCTATCAAAAATCAATGTTTTTCTTCTCTTGACTTTTTTCAAATCGTGCGTTTTTTTACTTAAAATTTGGATTTTCGATTGATTAAAATTTTTTTGAAAATGCTATAACTCTGAGAATATTCTTTCTATCGAAAAAATTATAAGAATAAATTGTTCGTATTTTCTAATACTATAAATACCCGTAAATGAAATGTTTAAATTCAGAAAAAAGTGCTCTCAAAAATTTTCAAAATGCACTCACTTTTTGAATTTTTATCTGAAACAGCTGGTTAACGAGCTTGTCCTTTCTTTTAGGGCCTGAAAAAAGTGCGCCAAATATCGACTTTATCCGTTTTTTTTTTTTTGCAGAGAGTTATCGTTTTAAGGGACGGCCGGACGGACGGCTGGACAGACAGACATTACGCCATTGTAAAAACTTGATTTTCGGATGAAAGTTCAAAATTAAGTACTTTCAAATCCGAAATATTAAACATGAAAAATGCATGCTACAGAATTTTGAAAATTAAATAAATCCGAACTTCACTTACCATTAAAAAAATTTAATTTGTATGGATTTTTATTGAAAACTTTTTTTATACTCAAAGCCTTTAAAATTTCAGTAATGTCTTTTAAGTAAATCCAAAACATTTATTAATTTAAAAAGTTTAAATAATAAGAACAAAAATAAATATCTGATTATGTTTGGGTTCTCAAAAATTATTTCAGGTTATTAATTATGAAGTTTAATTTCAATAGAAAAAGCATACAGAACCCTATCGTAAGCATAGTGAGAAAAATATTTTTTTAAAACTGATATTAAAAGAGTTATAAATTGTTTAGTAAGATAGTATTAGTTCCAAAAAACCATAATGAAATGTTGATTTTTTAACATGAAGGTATTTAAATAAATAAAAAAAAACGAAGCGGACCTTTCAGTAAAAAAAGAAGAAAAGAAAATGAACCCTCAATTAAAAAAAGTCAAAATTATTTTTAACATCATTTTTGTGTCTCTTTCTGTGTAAATATGTGTCATAATGACCCATTTTTCTTCATAAACTGTCAACCCATTCCAATTGATTTAAGTCTAATCGAGCCTGATATATATATAATATATATATATATATATATATATAAATGAATTACTAGACGGACTTCAAAATTAGACACTATTTGCATATAAAATATTTAAAAGTGTACATTGTTAAAGTGTATTCTATAAAATTGTCAAATTTCATACTGAAAACCTACAAAAATTAAGAAATTTCGAAACCAAACAATTGCAAATTTAAGCGTTTAATGCAAAAAGAACTTTAGATTCATTGTCTCAAAAATTACAATGTTTTGGAATTGCGCATTTAAAACAGTATAGGAATTTTAAGAAAGATCATTGTTAGCAATAATTATCATATCTCGTAGTGATTCCTATAAAAAAAATCACTAACAGTGTAACCTTTGAAGATTAAATAATTTTAAATAATGTGAATTTTAAATAATCTAAAAGTTTTTAAAATGAAATGCTTTCTAATTGGGAATGTTTGAATTAATGAATTCGAAACTTAAAGCTTTAAAACTTTTCTTATAATCCAAACATCGTTGAAAAATTGAAGAGCTCTTAAATTGTGATATTGAAACTACAAAATCGCCTTTAAACGATTTCTACAGAAATAATGGTTTTTATTTGAAATGCGGAAAATTCCATAGGAAAATCAAAAATCGAAATATATAGCTAAAACAGGAAAAACAGATGAAGGTTCAAAAAACAAAGATTTTTCCATCTTATAAACACTCAAAATTGTTCAATTTTTAATACAAGATCTGATAATTTAGTGGATTTGAAATTGTAAGCGTAAAAAATTGAAAATGTTTATTATGAAACTACCTATGATAATTTTGAGTTCGAAATAATTTTGATCGTTAAAAAAATTAGTAAAATAAATTAAGAAAATAATTTGTTTTTAATTTAATAGGAGCTATATTTGCTTAGCTGAATGGGAATAATAATTGCTTTTATAAGAAATAAATGATTCTTCTTAATTATTTGTCATTAAACATAATTGTCAAATTCTCTAAAGAGTCTATAGTTTTTATCAGTTTTCATCATTTCAGTTTTCTTTTACGAAAAAGTCTGTATGATTTGATTCCCAATAACAGGGTTGTTGCATACTTTAAAATATTTTTTTCCTAGTCCAAAGGAACTGCAAAGGAGTTGGTGTTGTAAACAATCCCAATTGTAATTGAGCTTATTTATAAAGAACATAAAGACATTTTGTTTAATTAATAAAATTATTTTTACCTTAAAGCACACCTGTAATCGAACTCTGATGGACAAGCTTAATGAAGATAATTAAATGAGAAAATATTATCGCTATGAAAATAGATATAATGACTTGAAAAATATCATTTGTAGGTTAAGTAGCAAAGTTGTCAAGAAGAAGGCATATTCATATGCAAAAAACTTTTCGTACCAAGTCATCGGTCGATAACCGTAAGTCGATCCCTATCTTACCAGCCCTACTTTGCAATCGTTTGGCTTGTGAATGCGCATTTATGTTCTTTTCAAAAGCGCTCTAAACGAACCCTTTTGGTTCTCCGTAGGTATCTATTGAAGCTCAAGTTCTAAATGATACCATCTTTTGTTTCAGCCGCAACTTTAGTGAACTCCCAGTTTTATCTGTGACTAGTTGTTTTAAAAATACAGGATGACTAACGAAGCTTATGAAAAATATTGGATTAAAAAAATATTGAACTAAAAATTGTAGATGATTTATTGAGAAAAGTTTTTAAAAATAAGTTTGAATATATTTTTAAAGTTTTTGAAAAGTGTGCTTTTCACATTTTTTGACGGAATATGAGAAATTTTGATTGGGCCAGTGTTGCAAGTAATCGGTCTGACTAGGGCAGTTGACAGAAGAGTCAATATGGCCGCTAATAATTTGAATAAATATAACCTATTTTCATGTTTATTGTTCAAAACATGTTTAAAGAATATGAAAAAGAGCCCGAAAAGATATTCAAAATGCTTATGATTTCACTAAATTCGGGTTTTGTAAAGTGTACCAGTGCGAATCTGCCAAAAGTCTGTCACCAATTTCCTCGCTAGCTGCCAGCTAGATACTTCGTTAGTCAATGGAGCCACTGCATACCATTATTCTGATTGGTTCATCGTTTTGAAGAATGTGACGTTTCAAGTTCACTTTTTTTAAATCTTTTTTTTTCTCAGAAGTGAAATATTCAAAAGTGTTGTTAAATATATACTAAAATTTTTAGAATTTTATGCAATATTTAAAAAATATATGATCTAAAATTCATACAACAACCTCACTTTCAAACACTTTGCAAAAAAGTTTCAATGTCAAACTCGAGAAAGTAATAAATTGAAAACATTTCTGAAGAAATGTATCATGAGCGAAATCTTTATTTGTTTCAAATCCTATATCGAGATGCAGTAAAATTTCGCGAATCTGAGAGATGAAGGAGTCTGTTTTTCTCAGAGAGAAAAAGGCACGACAGAATAAAAAGAGGGAAACCGGAAGTGAGGGGGGTAATAGAACAAGTCCCAACAATTTATATCCCTGGAATTCGGCCAAATGCTGTCGGAAACATCACATGCATAATACAGAAAATTGCGAATGGAAAATAGCGTCCTAGGAAAGGCAAGGCGATTTGTTTTCCTGGAACTCGGACAATCTATCTTTGTCACGATCTGAAATAATCAAAACGTCAAACTGACAAAAAAATTTGGCATTTTAGATTGTGATGTCGGGTACTAAAATTAGAGACACTAGTCCTAGATTAAAATTCAATTTTGTTTAAAAAAAATTGGCGATTCAAAATTTTCTTAATAAAGAAATCACAGCGGTTTAACAGTCAAAATTTAGGCAATAAAGAAATTTTTTCGGAAAAAAAGAGATTTTATTTCTTATATCACAAATTTTTATATCGCCCTCTAACAATAGTGCTTTTTCTATTTATTTTTGTGTTAAAATATTTTGTTATGCTACTTTCAAAAATCGATTAAATATTTCGGCACTTTCTAATGCTAATATAAATATATCAGAAAAAAATGAAGATTAAAAAATGAATGTGAAATGAACAACAAAGCTGAAAAATATTAACGTTTTACTTTAGGAAATGTATTTTTATGAGTAGAAAGATTGCGATTCCTCAATGTCATAATTTTTTCCACTTACTTGCAAACTGATTAACTAGAACCCAATAAGAAAATCCAAATGTTTTTTGTTCAAAGGACATTCTTTTGAGTTGAAAAAAAACTATTATATTTTTAGTAGAAAATTTATCTTCTTTTTGGTTAACAATTACATTATTTCGTTGCAAATTTAACTAGTGGTTTGAAAATTTAATTATTTTGTTAAAACTTTAACCATTTTGTTAAAAAAAGTCATACTTCTTGGTTAAAAATGAACATTGTTTTTTCTGACATAAAAATTTAGATGTATTTAATAAATTGAAATCTTTTTTATTTAAATTTAAAATCTTTTTTAGTTGAAATATCTTCTGATAAATTTTTCATTAAGATTTTTTTATCGGTTAAAAATATAATTATGTTGTTAAAAAATCAACAATTTTGTTTAAAATTTGTCCTTTTTGGTTTACATTCAACTGTTTTGTAGAAAATTACTTTTTGGATTATAAATTTATTTTTGTTGAAGCTTAATCATTTTAGTTAAAAATTAATTTAATTAGTTGAGAATTTCACTGTTTTGTTGAAAATTCGTTTCTTTTTTTTAAATTAGTTTTTTTAACTGAACATCTAAATAATTCATTTTTTCTTGAAAATTGATCTTTTTAGTTGAAAACTTACGTATTTCGTTGAAAATATTTTTTCTCGTGGCAGAATTTTATTGTTCTTGGTAAAAAATTGATCTTTTTAATAGAAAATTTATTTCTTTGTTTGAAAACTTAACTATTCTGATAAAAAATCGTTTTTCTCGTTCAAAACTTACTATTTTTAGTTGAAATTTCATATATTTAGTAAATTTTTTTTTTAGAAAATTGATCGTTTTGATTGAAAATTCAACTCTTTGGTTAGAAATTAATTTTTGTTTTTGAAAATTCGTCATTTTAGTTATTGATTAATGCCTTCAATAAAAAAATTTAATTCTTTTGTTGATAATTCGGTTTTGTTTGAAAATAAAGGTTTTAAACTGAAAATTTTACTATTCCACTTTGGCTTGAACATGCATCTTTTTCAGTTACAAATTCTTGCATTTTGTTTAAAAAATGCGTCTATTATTACAGAATACTAATCTTCTTGGTGCAAATTCACCTTTTTGATTGAAAACTCATTCATTTATTTGAAAACTTAACTATTTTAATCCTATAAAAGAGTCACACTGGGTCATCATGACCCTGAATTTTCTTTTTTCTTCTAAAACTGTATCAGCCTACATTTCTAGCTAAGAGAATTAAAGTAATAATTTTAAACGGTTTTCGCGAAGAAAATTGTTTGAAAAATTTAAATTCTTTTTCATTCATAACGTGTCCCTAAGGGTTTATATGACTTCCATTCCTTACAATATTTCCGCTTAGATATTAAACAATAAAAAGAAAATTTCAATCTTAATATTTAAAATTTTTGACAACTATTTACATAAAGTCTTATAACTATATAGTTCCTTAACTCTAGCGAGCGGTCGATAGCGAGAGTGCAAGTGCAACCGAGAGAGAGAGAATGAGAACGCAAACGCATCTTAGTCCACTTATGTTATTGCATATCCATTACTTACAATCTTTACGCTTCTAATCTAGGCGACTTCCGTTTCCTTATTCTTCCACTTTTTTGTCCTC
>JAAAKG020177002.1:0-26554 GCA_010014905.2 Druon quercuslanigerum | reverse complement strand
CGATCTTTTATTTAAAAAAAAGTTCTCAGGTTCAAAAAAATATTCAATGAACTGAAAAAGTGAGTCGGTAATATAGGCATTTCGCTGTGTCTCATGCCCTTAATGATCAAACATTATTGTATATTTTTATACAACATATATATCTAATCAATTCATTTACGGAATATCATTTGTATTATGCTTGTTTCACGAGAATACCGAAAATGTTGTTTGTTTTTATATATTTCTAACGGTTTAGAAGATCCTGGTAGAAATTTACAATTTTAATTTTTTTGAATACATTTTTTAAGGGTTATACTCGTTCAGACCCACAGAATCTGAATTCTTTAATTAAAAATATTTTATTTAATAATTAAAAAATCTTCACTCATCAATTTTAATTTTATTTATGACTCGAAAAAGGTTCGTCCATCTCAGCCAAGCCAAGGCTCGTCTTGAGCGGAGGAGGCTAGTTGCGCACAATCCCCTCAGGTAGGTCCGGAGCCATGGACTGGTTGCGCATGGGATCTTCAAGGGACGGATTAGGAGGATTATAAGCTCAATTATGGGGAGGTCTCTTTTAAGGTTTACTGGAGATGATAAATTAAGGAATGCAATACAGGCTCTTATTAATAATAGGGGCAAATAATACTGATACGTAAGAACATAAGATTATATATATTTTTCCGTCCATCTACAATTCTACATCATTCCACTGTAAATAAATAAATAATATATAATGTTTACACAGCTCATGATAATATATCTATAATTATCTGCAATCCATACATTATTTTGGCACGGGAGTAAAACCGTGACATAAAGAAGAAACGAACTCCTTTTGTGTTATTACATCCGTGTTCAATTAAAAAATTTTGCGATTAACAAAATTTTGCTTTTTTAGAACGTCAGGTCGCGGCTGCTTCGTTATTCCTTTCTTCACGGAATTGATTTTCGCGTATGGTTCAACTTGAAATCCTGATAAAGTCTGTATAAATACGTAGATGTTCGGATGCGAGGAATAGAAACATGCATTGAATCGCGAATGAAATGATTCGCATGCATTTGTCGACCAGAATATTGTGTTGTAATCATTACAGATTTTCAATTTTATTTTTTAAAATATATCCGGCACAGTTTGAAATTTTCCATTCCATTTACAGAGTCTTGGATTTAAACTGAAAGCATTGCGTCTAAATAGCCTACAGTTCTCTGCCCATTTCTCATTAGGGTTTAGTGATCTGTTGTACATATTATTTATTATACCAGTTCTCAGGCGAATTTTAAAAGATTAGGATGAGAGTATTTTATTACCGAAGAGGTATTGAATATGCGCAACTGACCCATAGAATTAGAGAACCTTTTTTGAAACAGGGATTAGAGACAGGGCAAAATGCGCAACTGACCTACGCCCGACTGTCCCCTGATGGCATCTTTATTGCAGGCAATTTTTTTCAAAGTTTTTTTTCTATGCACCCTTTTTTTCGTGAAAATATTCCTACTGTGATTGGCTGTCGAATTTTTTTTCCTCAGAAGCTCAACCCTTTGAGGCGCGCTTATCATATTTCTGTCTGTCTCGCACACTCAACTTAGAATTCCCACGGATGTCCCCAGCCCTCTTAAGGTAAATATTTGATCCTTAAATGATATTCCTGGCATAAATCCAATTTGGACTTCCCACATATTTTCTTCTGTTACTTTCATTACTTACGGATAAGTATTTTTAAGTACATTTTCCTTACGGTACTTGTAATTATTACAGTTGCTTTTATCTCCATTTCTTCTGAATATTGGTACGATAATCGCTTTTTCTATGGTCTGAGACTTCTTCCACCTCGAAACATAAATTCATCAATTCACACAGTCTTTGAGGTATGTACTCGCCACCGTATTTAAGGTGAAACGGTAGGTTCGGCTGAGCACATACACGACTGGAGCGACATCTATAAGAAAATAGGAAATACAGTCTAGTGTCGCCTGGCAATTATAAAAACAACCTTATATCCGAAAATCGGTAGTATTCTGTTGGTGAATTTTTTGACCTATTAGAGAGAGAAACTTAGCAACGAGAGAGACAGTCAATCTTCAACCATTTTTATTGAACCCTTGCGTTTGTTTTGATTTACCTTTTCTCGGCTTACCTGCTCAGCTGAAGGGAAATATAGAAAATTAACAAATATTTTGTCTACACAATCTGCATGAGAAATAATGTATTCGCATCAAATAAGACAAAAAAAAAATAATTCGTAAAATTGTACATATAGAGAATTATTAAATAAATTTTCTATTCATAAAAGCTACTTTTATGACATAGGTAGAATATTGAATGTAAGAAAAATACATAATAAGTAGACGTGTGCATTTAGTCGGATCGAATGTGATATTTTCGACATTCGACGGACGCGCCGATCGAATCGAAAAATCCGATTCGATCGGAACACGGATCGAATGTCGGATATCCGACATTCGATCGACGCGCCGATCGAATCGAATTTCGGATCGAATTTTTTTGCACACCTCTAATAATAAGGGTTTTCAGAGTTTCTGTGAAACAAAATACAGCAGTTTTCCAAGTTTTCCAGGACACAAAATAAGTTTTCCGGGTACCTTTCTAAACATGTTGCACATGCGAAATTTTATATGCGCCCACAAATTCTGACTTTATGGACAAAACACGTTTTTTTGGTAATTTTTGGTAATTTGGAAAAAACACGGTTGTTGGTCTCTTTGTGATTAGAATCAATCGGCAAACCCGAAATTAAATTAATTGGAAAGTCGGTTAACTTTCAACCTAAAAACACAAATTTTCAATCTGGAGGACGAGTTTTCTACAAAGCAGTTGAATTTTCAACCTTTTCTACCAAAAAGTGAAAGTTTCAAGAAAATTTACAACCAACCCCGAAATTATATTTTTAAGTAAAAAGACGAATTTTCAACATATAAAGGTTTTTCAGTCATTAAGAAAAATGATGAATTGAAGTTTCAAGTCAAAAGAAGAATTGTTTTGTAAAACAGTTGCATTTTCAACACGAAACTATTAATTTACCACTAAAACAGTTAATCTTTAACCAAACATGTTTCAGGTGAAGAATTTTATTCAAATAAAAAGTTAAAAAAACGAATTTTCAACGAAATAGTTAAATTTTCAATAAAAGATTAAAAAACTTACACGAAAAAAAGTACTTTTAACGAAGTGATTCAACTTTTACCAAAGTAGTTGAATTTTCATCGTAAAAAATCAATTTTTAGCCAAAAATAAAATTGTTAAATTTTCAAACTAAAAAATTAATTTTAAACTTATAATCTAATAGTTAATGTTCCAAACACAAAGGATGATTTTATAATTAACTTTACACTGACGAATTTCTCATTTGCCCTGGCCTCTACAAATACTAGAATCTTTTGTAAAGTTTTTAACATACAATCTTGTATACACAGAATAAAACAATTTAAATTTAAAAAATAAAATTTTTTAATTTTTTTGACAGCGCATAATCACAATGTATTTTAGTAAATAATTTACCGAATAGTTGATTTGTTTATGAAAGTTTATTTAGATTAATAAGAAGGTTGTGTACACAAAACCGTTACCGATAAAAAATTGTCGGTGCGAGTAAAAAAAATGACCGTTACCAACAATTTTTTACCGGTTTTTTTAAAAAGATAATTCAAGGATATAGCCTAGACTGCCGAAAGAAGATATTAAAAAAAATTTTTTCTCAAATTGTTCTATTGCAACCCCACAACGCGTGGTGGGGCTGGAAGGCACCTCTGTGACTGGTCACAGAAACAATATGGGTGAAGACTTTACGCCTAATCAAAGTCTCGTGGGATTATATTGTTTATAATTTTCAGGACTTCATTTAACATTTATAAAAGACAATTTAAAGTTTTTTACTGAAACCTAACGTATCCCAATGTATCATATTAAAGAGGTTTATATCTAGGGCAGGGTAATCATAAATTCGCCCACAAGGCCTGACACCAGTACATAAAGGCGTGCGGGCGGTCGTCGTTTCCTCCACGGCTACCTGGGTACCCTTGCCCTTCCAGTGTGCATGCAGCGACACTACTCTAATATAATATTTATATTTATACCATATATTATGATTAAATATTAAATTTATCAATATCTATTTTTCTCAGTGTGTATTTGCAGTTGAGCACTTCTGCTCTGCCAACTAAGAACATAGTAAGTCGCACTTGCCATAAGGGTGGTAGTCTCCCGTTTCACACGGATTACTCACACAGAGTTGACCCTTTTTTGCAGTTTTTTTTGTAGAATGTGAAGTCAGGGAAACTTGAACGCCGAGGATCCCATGCTCGATCAAGTCAGGTCAGTTTACTCTTACTCCCTTCTAACACCTTCCCTGGTGGACCCTCGGATTTTCTTAAAATTTGAGTAAGATCTTTCAATCAACGCAGATTATGAAATGAAGACGGGGATCCGTTTTCTGTCACTCTATCGTCTATCGTACTGTGCGTAAGACATTGTGGTAAAATATTTTTGAGAAAATTTCAAAATTATAGGAATTACATCACTTTAAATTTTTTGGATGAATTTTTTTAAAAATACTCCACCTCAGATAATTCTTAACTGATTTTTATTAAATAAATAGGTGTTATGTGAAATGTAGTACCCTTTTTTCTATAAACATGAAGAAAAAAAAGTCAACATTTCAAATAAAAAAATGTCAACAAAATTTTGATTTTGATTTTTTGTTTTGAGCTCGTATTTTTTTTTTCTAAGTTTTTCTCTTTAAATTACTCCTTATGATTTTACCTTTCATTAAAAAAAAGCTTGTAGCCTCTTCTGGTTGACGAGTTATGCACTTTTAAGCTGAAGCGTGCAGTCCACTCTCCCGTGCAACGGTCGGGTCAAGATGCATACAGCTTTGTTTTCGTTTACTTTCTTCTGTCTATCTTGATAGAGCCTATCAGGTCACCCAATATACTTTACTGTGAAATCTTATGAAGCTTATTCATGTTGATTTTCCAATGTTACAGCGAAAATAGTCATAGATGTTCATGTTATGCTCGTTTGTTTTTGTTTACTTTCTTTTGTATATTGTGATAGAGCCTACCAGGTCATTAAATATTTTTTAATGTGAAATATCATAAAGTTTATTTATGATGATTTTCCAATATTATAAATACATCTGTACATTACCGGAAAAACTCTACAGACTCAGTTTGTATTGCAAAAAGTTTGTATTTTATGTGTATTACTTGTATTAGTCCTGTTATAGACTAAAATCAAGTTTTTCGTCTAGAAAGATATTTGTTAGTGCCGTTAGCCTTTCATTTTCGTTATAATTGTTCCTAAAGTTTAAGTTTTAAAACGCTAGGAAACTTTTGGAAGAAATTGGAGCCATGGCTCCAGTCATTCGCTGTTATAATCCGTTTAACTAAAAGGGACATTAGATAAAAAGTGGTAAAGCAAAACTTCGCTAAATCACAAAAGATATATCTACTGCAAAAAAATTATCTTCCGAAAGTATAAGAAAATACATTTGCGTTTCATGTTTACTTTCATTCTCTAATGATGCTGATCACAGCCTACGATCAGCTCTATAAGCAGAATGACTTAGATGATGAAGAAGTAGACAACACAGAAGCAGAAATAAAAAATGGTGATGATGAAAATGTTGTAAAAACAGAATGTGAAAATCAAATGGTTCGCGATGGGGAAGCAATCCCAAATTTAAATAAATTTCTTCAACTTCTGAAAGTTTCACCGATTAATACTTCGAAGGATCGTCGATCAATAAGGACCCAAGAGCTTAAGGTTCACGAAATAAAGAAAGATCTTGATATTGAGTAAGAAAAAGTATTTGATAATAAGCGAAATAATAACATCGAAATAAATGAACTGGTTGATGAACTAAAAGAAAAATTATCTGAAACGAATAATAAATCAGAAATAGTTAAATTTTTAACTATGTTACCGATTAGCCGGGGAATTCGTCGCATACAAACTACGTTTGGCGTAGCATACAGTATGGCACGCACTGCGAAAAATATTCATACTGCACACGGAATTGGTTTGTCGCCTAATCCCAGATTAGGAAAACGACTTTTACAAGAGACGGAAACACTTGTCCATTGTTTTTATTATGACAACGAATTCAGCCGAGACATGTCTGGCCAAAGAGACTGCATATCAGTAAAAAAGGATGGAAAACGTTCGTCGATGCAAAAGCGACTTCTGTTGGGAAACCTGAAAGAGCTATACGTCACATTTAAGGAAAAGCATCATTTCTGCGATATCCGGTTTTCCAAATTTGCAGAATTAAGACCCACAGAGTGCATTTTGGCTGGCAGTAGTGGCACGCATTCAGTCTGCGTTTGTAAAATCCATCAGAATCCGAAACTGATAATATCTGGAGCACGACTGAATCAGCTTGCAGAAGCCGAGAATGCGAATCATTTTCTTGGATCCTACAAAGATATTTTAAAAACAATGATATGCAGCACTGTTACGCCTAACTTAAAAAATAGCAGAGTCTTTGAAAAACTTGTTTGATGAGAAATTTATTGACCAAATTAAATACAAACAATGGACATTGACTGATCGTTCAATGTTAGAAACTATCGTAGATTCAGCTGATGACTATGTTCAAAAATTTAGCGACAAACTACCGGAACTTTTGAAGCACAATTTTCTAGCAAAGGCGCAAAGTAAGTTTTTAAAAGATATTAAAGAATCTCTAGAACCAGGAGTTTTTGTGATACTCTGTGATTTTGGCGAAATCTTTTCTCCTGTAATTCAAGACTGTGTTCAAGATCATTACTGGAGTAATGAACAAATAACGATTCACCCATTGGTTGTTTACTTTCAAGGAAATAGGGAATTAAAACACGAAAGTTATATGATCATTTCTGAATGCCTCAATCACAATGCAACTGCTGTCAATTTGTATATCAAGAAATTGATTGAAGAATTAAAGAAACGACACGCAGTAACAGAACTAATTCATTTTACCGACGGAGCTGCATCGCAATATGAAAATAAGTATAACTTTATTAAACTTGCCTGCTATGAAGAAGATTTTGGAGTGAAAGCTAGATGGAATTTTTTCGCTACGTCCCATGGAAAAAGTCCATGCGACGGATTAAGTGGCACCTTGAAGCGTGGTGCTGCAAAAACGAGTCTTCACCGACCACTCGACAATCAAATCACGACTCTTCAATCGCTTTATGAATGAGCCAAAGATGCGCTGCCCAAAATAAAATCTGTTTATTGCACTGCAAAAGATTATGAAGAGAGCGTGCAGTTTTGGGAACGTCGATTTTTGCAAGCTCAGACAATTAATGGCACGAGAGGCTTCCATTCTTTCGAACCCTTTAATTAAACTGAAATAAGGTGCAAAATTTACTTCGCTGCACCTGAATATGAATCCAAAATATTTAATATTCGACAGGGAAGTAAAGCTCGACGCGGTCGACCACGACGCTTAGCCTAGGCGGGAGAGTAAACGTGCACGCTTCAGTTTAAAAGTGCATAACTCGGCAACCAGAAGAGGCTACAAGCTTCTTTTTTTTTTAATGAAAGGTAAAATCGTAAGGAATAATTTAAATAAGAGAGTAAATAAGGGTACTATATATTACATAACATCTATAAATTTGATAAAATTCGGTTTAAAAAATTTTGAGGTGGAGTATTTTCAAAAAAACTTCACAATGTCTTACCTATCTAACACCATTATTTCCCCCAGTTTAAGAAAAATCACTGATCTGCTTAACAACTGTGGTATTTCTGACCTGGAACCTCTCATTTAATTTTAGTATGGATAATACAACATGGTTATGGGAAGAATACATCCAACGTATAGTAATATTGGCATTTTTCCATGTTTTGGTATGGGAAAAATACTAATACGGTATGGCAAAAGCCCCATACACGTACAGCTATTTTCCCATACCGTTGTGTGGAAAAATTTCAATACGTGTATGGGTGTCACTGGAGAAAAAAAAATGTCTTCGATGATACGCAAATATAAAAATCAAGCAGGTCTCAACATAATAATTGATTGCTACGCATTGCAAAATGGACCTATTAATAATTATGTAATTATATAGTTTTTTCAAAACTTTAAAATTACTGATGAGTATAATAATATAATATTATATATGATAAGAAAAAGTGATTAAATTTGTGATGTAGCATAAAACGGTTTAGAAATACAGAAAAGAATATCTAATTTTAATGATTTACACGTTTTCAGTTATTTGCTAATTCACTGAAAAGAAATATATTACCAAAAATATAAAACAGTGATTATCTATTAATTAGGTGAAAGATCAGGGCCTTTCAATGATTATTTTTTTAAAAACCAAGTACTTTATTAGAGAGTGTACAGGCGAGACTCTTAACGTTGAGAAGCGCTTGAATCTGCTAACGATGCAATGGTAGACGGCGTGGCGTCGCGTGTTTCTTTCAAAATGGATATTTCTGCCAATTTTCAATGAATCGATCTAAAAATTTCCAAAAATCTTTCTTCAGTAGGAAGAAACAAATGTTTCATTGGAATTTGTTTCAACTCTAAAGTTCTCTCGATACGTTAGGTCTTCATTTTCAATTAAATATTATTAAACAATTGGCATTTTTAACTTTTTTCCTAATTTTGTAGGCATCTCTAGGGTATAGTGCATATGTATGTGTGAGTGGATACGATTTATGTTTTAAAATATAATGGAATTGGGCGAAATTTTGTCGTCAGTTTTTCAATTTTATTATTATAAATATACATCGAAAAGAAAAACTTTAAATGAAAAAAGTTCGGTCTTGGTATTATCTGCAATTCTGTATGTTTTTAAATTTAATTTTTAGAACTGTAAAATTTTGGTATCATCAGATTTGTGTTCGATTACTTTTCGGGTTTTCGAGGGCTCGTCCCCTTATTGTATCCGGACCCTCCATAATAATCCTTCGAAACCAAGCTCTGTGGATTTCTAAACATTTTGTCATGAATTCTGACTTTTTTCTGACGATTACTGACTTTTTTAGTAGCGTAGGATATGTTATAACCTCAAAAAACGTTAAGTAAAGCGCAGTAAAAAAAGGATCAACTTTAGTGCAGAGCATTTGATGATTTGATGATCTCTCTATTCGAGGCAATTTGATCTTATTTTTTTGTTGGTCACCAAATTTTTACGCCGCTTCCATAACGACATAAAATAAAAATTTTATCTAACAGCACGCAAGTGACAACTACACTTAACAGGTGATAGTTTCTAATGTCAGATTTCGTTAATTTTTTTTACTTTTCAAGCACACTGCACAATTAGAAATCATAAAAAACTTTCCAGCTAAAAATTCCGGACAAATTTGTCCGAAATTTTCCGAAAAATGATCCGGTTTTTGTCCTCCGGATTCTATACGGTTGTGACCGAAATTTGTCCGGCCACAGGAGCACGAAAATAAATCCGAATAGCATCCGATTGGCTCAGTATTTTGTACGGTCTGACGGGTGCGAAAAATCCGTATTGTGTCCGGTTGAGTTCGTATTTTGTACGGTCAGACGGATGCGATAAATCCGCATTGTGTCCGGATGAGTCCGTATTTTGTAAGGTCTGACGGATACGATAAATTCGGATTGTGTCCGGTTGAGTCCGTGTATTGTACGGTCTGATGGATGTAAAGTTGTTCTAAGCAAGTTTGTAGATATAATTTAGGCGAAAAATATTGTTAAATAAAATGTTATTGTAGCTTTTATTGGAAGGAATTCGGACTTGAAAGGACGGTTTTCCGTTTTCACTTTTATTTCACCGAATGACAATTTAAACCTGCGGATTAATTGTGGATAGAAGCGGACTATTTTCTAATTCGCTGTTTTTGACTGGAGGTATTTCGGATTTAAGCGGACGATTTTTTGTTTTCGCTTTAACTTCACCGAATGACAACTCCAACCTGCAAATTAATTGCGAATAGAACCGGATTATTTTCGGATTCGATGTTTTTCAATGGAAGGATTCCGGATTTAAGCGGACGGTTTTCCGTTTTTACTTTAATTACAGTGAATGACAACTCAAACCTGCGGATTAATTGCAGATAGAACCGGACTATTCCAGGATTCGATGTTTTTGACCGGAAGGATTTAGGGTTTAAGCGGACGATCTTCCGTTTTCACCTTAATTTCACCGAATCATAGCTTGAACCTGCGGACTAATTTGGGATAGAACCGGACTATTTCCAGATTCGATGTTTTTAACCGGAAGGACTTCGGATTTAAGCGGACGATTTTCCGTTTTCAGTTTAATTACACCGAGTGACAACTCAAACCTGCGGATTAATTGCGAATAGAACCTGACTATTCCCGGATTCGATGTTTTTCACTGGAAGGCTTTAGGGTTTAGACGGACGATTTTCCGTTTTTATTTTAATTTCACCGAATCATAACTTGAACCTGCGGGCTAATTTGGGATAGAACCGGAGTATTTTCGGATTTGATGTTTTTGACCCGAAGGATTTAGGATTTAAGCGGACGATTTGTCGTTTACACTTTTACTTCATGAACTTATAACTCAAATCTGCGGATTAATCGGGGAGAGAACCGGACTATTTGCGGATTCGATGTTTTTGACCAGAAGAAATCCGGACTAAAGCGGAAGATTTTCCGATTTCACTTTAATTTCACCGAATGACAACTGAAACCTGCGGATTATTTGCGGATAGAAGCGGACTATTTTCGAATTCGATGTTTTTGACCAGAAGGAATTCGGACTTGAGCGGACGATTTTCCGTTTTCACTTTAATTTCACCGAATGAAAACTCAAACCTACGGATTAATTGCGGGTACAACCGGACTATTTTCGGATTCGATATTTTTGACCGAAAGGATTTAGGATTTAAGCGGACGGGTTGTCGTTCACACTTTTACTTCACGAACTTATAACTCAAATCTGCGGATTGATCAGGGAAACAACCGGACTATTTGCGGATTCGATGTTTTTGACCAGAAAAAATCCGGACTAAAGCGGAAGATTTTCCGATTTCACTTTAATTTCACCGAATGAAAACTTAAACCTGCGGATTAATGGCGGATGGAAGCGGACTATTTTCGGATTTGAATTTTTGACCGGAAGGATTTCGGATTTAAGCAGACGGTATTCCGTGTTCACAATAACAAAAATTATTTCGGGTGCTGAGTTCCGGATTAATTTCGGATGAAGTCGGACTCTTTCGGGAGTGCAAGTTTACGTTCGGATAAATTTCGGATTAAACCGGACTATTTTCCATTTTTAGTTAGACGAAAAATATTTCAGGTTTTGAAATTCGGACTAATTTCGGATCAAGTCGGACTCTTACTGGAGTTGAAATTTATGGTCCAGACAGATTCCGGACATAACCAGACAAATTTCTGACTGTTTTCATACAGTTTTCAGATTAGATCGGACATATATAGGAAAACAATCTTAAAGCGGAATGATTTCGGATAATTTCGGACCAATTTCGGAATCCGAAATTTTTAGCAGGGTTACATATTAGCTAAGCTACTCTGAGGACTTCATCCATCTTGATTTGACTTTATACGTGATCCCGAATCAGATCATTATGATTTCAAAAGTCGATCATTCATTCCAGCTGATTAAAATGCTCTTGATTTTGGTACCATTTTTGTTGCATATCAAAATTATATTGATTTCGGTATCATTTTTATTTTTTTCTACTGCGAGGTTTGACGGGATGTCAACAATATCTGGGTCTTAAATTAATATTAAAGTTTCATTTTACTTGCATGAAACATTTGACTTTCAACTAAGCGAGTAACTGTAATTCATATTACAATCATCAGTTAATTTTCAATCGGCGTTTGGTTCGGTTATACTCGGAATCTCGGATGTTCAAAATAACCTGTACGTCACAATTCTCCATCGATTTTTAATTTTCTTTTAAGAGAAAATTCAGAATTAAATTTTCATGAAATCTGTCAAGCCCAATTTTTGATTTTTTTGTTTAAATTTTTATAGAGCTGCAAATAGCGAAAAAAATATTGATTAAATTTTTTTTTATCTCTGTGAAAATTGTTCTCACTGGCATCAGGTCTCAGGTTTGATGCAAAAGGGTTGGTGGATGAAAAAAAAATTGTTGATATGTAGTTATTTGTTATAAACAAATATTTGCAACAAATAGCATGCATGATGGATTATGTTTTTGTGAAGTATATTTATCCATCGAAATCGCTCTTTTAGAGCAATGAGAAAAATGTGATCATGAAAATGTGGTATCCAATATCATTTGTAAAATTTATTAACAATTATTATAAACAAATGTAGGATTAGAACTATCATTGACTTAACCATGTTACTTACTGCACATCTTACTTACTTACTTACTGTAATATTAGAAATAAAAATATTCATATTTGTGGTACAAAACTGTAATATACGTATTGTTATTATATGAAATGTGTACTCTTATTAAACGTTTGTCTATAAGCGAGCTATCTTTACACAGAGAGAAGTTTGGTAGAGCCGCTCACCTGACAAGTACAATTGTCACGCCAATCACATAACGCCATTTCTGTTTAGTAGAATGGCTCTACTGATTTGGGAGAACCATTACCCCGCAAAAGATCGAACCGTTTAACTAAAAGTATAGTCGAGCCATTCTGCACTCGCGGTAAATTCGGCACAGTTCGGAGCTTGCGCAGTTGAGGAGAATATAGCACTCATGTTTCGAAGCGCCTGATCTCCTCAAAATTGGGGTAACCAGTGTCACACATAACCAAAGTGCAGTAACTTTCCTAATGCTAGCGCGACGGTTTTAACGAATTTCTCTCTATGTACAATGTTGTCGTTTAGCAAAAACTCCATTTGACTTATCTACCTGACTCACTTTTTTTTTGTTTACCACAAGTGTATCTCGCTCGCGTATGCACATTTGTCTTCATAAGCAACAAGAATCGGATGGTCAAAACAAAACATCATGCATGGCTGTATCTATTCCAGCAATAAAATATTGTTAATCTAGTCATAAATATTATTGTACCGCCAATTCATTTCTATCAGTGTAACTGCATTTGACCCTGAACTAACATCTGAATTTCAGTAAAAAAAAAGTCTATTGACTTTTAGATGTTAACAAAAGAAGCATTTGTCGGTTGAAAATCAACTGATGATTGTAATATGACTTCAAGTTACTCGCTTGGTTGAAAGTCAACCGCTTCATACATGCAAAATGAAGTTTTTAGGTTAATTTAGGACACAAAGATTGTTGATATCCTTTTTATCCTTAAATTAATATTTGTGTATTCGAGAACACAGACCACTAATAAAATACGAAAAAAATTATAAAAGGAAGGAAACGAAATTCATTTCACGTAAAAACTTAAACTTTTTTTTTACCTATATGGTTAAAAAAGTGAAAATGTGAATACATATAATTTGCCCAGGTTTAATTTATGAAAAACTTTTCACAAACGACGCACATGTCCACAACATCGAGTTATAAAGGAATTAAAGAACACTGGCACTCTATCATTTCTATATGGGCATCGTTTCAATAATACAAATGATCCAATTATACATATTTCCAACATTGCGGGATCCACACATCAATCGACATTGTCTATTGCGCACACCTTTCTGCTAGCTAATTTAAGTTAAAAATGAAATGCAGTTATTCTTAAAGTCAGATTCTTATATTACTATGTCCTCGAGAACGTATTATTTGGAATTTTTCCCAGGTGTAATACATCAAAAACTTTTCACAAACGACGCAAATGTCCAAGATCGATCAACATTAGCTTTTTATAATTGATGTATGTCCACAATTTTAACAAAAAGTAGGTAAAAGCCTTTTATTTCATTCAGGTTCAAACGTAGCACAAACAATCAAATTATCCACACATATCCAACATATCGAGATCTATAAGAATGAATTTCAGATTGCTTGACTGAAACGGACTCGAAAGTTAACATATCTATCAGTTTTTTATTATATTACTAATATTTCAGATACAGAGACGATATCTAAGATCAATCAATGGTTAAAATTAATTGATTTGCTTCATTTAAGGTAGAAATGAAATTCCGTTATTCTTAAACACAGAAAAAATGAAAGATAAAGTTTACATCGATTCCAGGTGAAAGATTCACTGCAACAAAAAATAACCTTGCCAGATAAACATTTCATGAATCGAAGATAATTTCCAATTATTAACCTTTCCTGGATAATCTTTCGCATTATATAATCATTATATTTTTATTCGAGGTGTAGCGAAAATTACGACGCCAGTGCTATCTATCATCGTTTAACTTCATTAAATTGGTATTAAATAAGTTCTAATTCGTCTACAATAGTTTAATTTATTTCGGAAGAGATATACCAGTAAGAACAAATTTTTTTCGATCATTTTTGTTGCAGAGAATTTTGCTTCAGCGATCATTTGACTCACAATTTGATCTTATTTTTTGGTTTATTTGTCCGACTAAACAAAATTGCCGGCAATTTTGGATGCCGATGTCATAACGACATAACCTAAAAATTGTATGTAACCGCACGCAAGTTACAATTATGCTTAACAGATGATATTTTCTAATGACAGATTTCGTTAATTTTTTACTTTTCAAGCACACTGCATAATAATGCAACCATAAAAAGCTTGCATATGAGATGAGGTACTCGGAGGACGTCAGCTATCTTGTTTTGACTTTATACATGATCCCGGATCAGATCATTATGACTTGAAAAGTCGCTCATTCATTCCAAACGATCAAAATGCTTTTCATTTTGGTATCATTTTTGTTGCATATCAAAATGATTTTGATTTCTGTATCAGTTTGAACATATTTTTGTACTGTGTTCAGAGTAACGCAGTAGACGAGATAATAAAATTATTCTCCTAACCTCGGCGAAAATTTCGCCGAAATATGTTTAATTTTTAACCGTTTCAAGTCTTACCTGCAGCAAATTTTAACTTTTGTTTTTTCTCTGATTGTTTTAAATCTGGTCTCCCGATTTATAGCTCGAATTCACTCATACTTTTCCGTTTTCTCATTGCTGTTAAGGATTCCGCCGTAGAAGGCGACAGCGTTTATTCCATCGCAGGATAAACTTTTCACAAATAACATGTAAACTTTAGCAGAGGGAAATTTTACATGCCATAAAATTTAACTTTTTTAACTAAATTTTGTTCTGTGAAATGGTCTATCTTTTTACACTTTCTAATTTTAGAAACATGCCATTTACAGGGTTTAAAGTTTATGCAGCATTCATCCTTCTTAAGTTGTTATTACTATTTTTTTAATTCTGATTCTTCATAGTTTAGCACTTTGCTACTAATTTGTATCGCATCTCCTGTACCTTAGGAATTAGTAGAACTTTATTTGGAAGACTAATAGGATTCCAATGCAAGTTTTTTCTCTGGAATATTTAACTTTTAAAAACTGAAGACCTAACATTTTTCAACCATCGAATCTGGCAAATTAATCACAAAACTAATAAAGTATTTCAGTTTAATTTAGTCTTTTGAATTGTGAAATTTATATCATGTTTATTTATTATTTCAATCTACTATATTCCTTACACCTATATTACCAGAAAATAGCTTTTGTCTTTATTTATTCATGTTATCTAAGCAGTAAACGAGATTAAGAGCGTAACTGAAAAAAATATGATTATCGGAATCGAGGAAAAGGAAAGTTAGGAGATGCGAGTATAAAATAGTATACAATATACTTTATTTGTACATATTATATAACTGTATACAGTTTCCGAAGCATCGCGGGCTCGCGGTATAGTCTTAATTGAAAAATACAAAGCAGGGTCTCGACGTAATTGCTCTACTCGATTTCCCCTGGCTTCTCATGGAACCGATGTCATGGGATCGGAAGGACGGGAAAATGATCGCGCCATCCATTAGCGAATATGCAGTATTAGAGCTAATTAAATGCGAAGCGATGTTCGTTTAATTATGAATAGCGAGAAATCGATTGCCTTCAATAAACGAGAGCTATGGATGAGCTTTCTAACGCATATAGATTCCAGGATTCTTTCACGCTTTGGAGATCTCCATAGGTGAACTTTCGTTCCCTAATTAATTATCCAATACTATAGCAATTAATAGTTAGGAATAATCCTAATTATCAACATTTTCCAAGCTGTCTTTCATGGTCTGAGACTATTTGCATTATTTTTGCGGTGGCGTGTGTTTTATCCTCAGTATGAGTCTTACTAAACAGAGTTAAGGATCTACATTTTTTGTTTTAACGGGGATTTTTCTTTTTTTGTTTAGTTTGGCAATAAAAAAGTCGGTTGACTTTCCGACGTAACCAAAAGGATCATTCGCCAGTTGAAAGTCAACTGATAGTTCTATAAAATGACTTTAGGTGACGCGCTTGATTGAACATCAACCGTAAAATGTCCGTAAAATGGAATTTATAGGCTAATTTAGTACAGAAACTTTGTTGATTTTCCGTCCACGCAAGCGCCTAAGTATTTGCACATCGATACATCGCATTTCGCGCACGCATTTCTGCTATCAGAAACAGAGTATTCTCATTAAGCCATACAATTTTAAATGACCGTACATCTGATGGAATAACAGTGCTTGTATACACCTATAGTTTGCATGTGTTGCCGGTACAACGGCACTTTTCTACTTCTGACTGAGGTTAGTGTAACAATGCAGTATGCTTATTTATAATTTATTATTTTTTGTGAGTATGAACATTAACATTAAGTAATATTCCTGTAAAGCATGCCATTCGTTTCAATTTACATTATCAAAGTTCACTCCTAATGTAAAGTGCAATAGGAGTTTTTATTGAGATTTTGAGGTTACGAGCAGTCACTGGCTAGAGCGATCTGTTCGCAGAATTAAAAAGCTCAAGTGATATCGTTAAAAAGTTGTAAGATTTCATTCTTTTTTCTCAATTGAATTCAAATAAGTGGTCACCCCGTTCTCGGCCTACATAGATCTGCTGGCTCACGCAGTTTCTCAGGCAAGTAGGGCGAGAGCGGTTGCGACATTATATATATATGTATATTCCAATTGAAAGCGAGTCAGGTGTACTTCACTGTTTACTTTTCTATCACCCCGAAATCAGTCCAAAGCCATTTGAAGGCAACCCCCGATACTTGACTGAAAGCGAGAGTTTACTGTATATTTTGTTGAAAATTTGTCCTAAAGAGTTTTGAAATTGGTATTTTGTAACATTTTGCGTCAAGAAAACTTTGGAATTTTCGTCGTTTTTATGTCGTACATTTTCGTAATTTGTCATAAAAAAATATAATTTTTTATAGATTTTTGTAAAACTAACACTTATTTACATTAAAGTGGGATAGAAGAATTCAATCTTACAACTTTTAATGCTATCACATGAGTTTTTTAATCCTGTGAACAGATCGCTCTAGCCAGAGACTGCACCTAACCTCAAATCTTCAATAAAAACTCCCATCGCATTTTACATCAGCTGTCGGATTTGACCATGTAAATTGAAGCGAATACCATGCTTCACAGGATTATTACACAATGCTAATGTTCACACTCATAGAAAATAAAAAATTATAACTCAACACACTAATTTAAAAGTAAAAATACTACATTGTTACAATAACCTCAGTCATAAGAAGAAAAGTACCGCTGAACTGCTTGCACTTCACTTTCACAACAAAAAACAGCTTCATGAAATTTATAAGGTTCCAAACTTTTATATGCTTTTACTTGTTTTGTAAATATCTCTGAGAGTATACAAATCAAAGTTTTCGATTTCTTCCAATTTTTTTATATTTTGTAAAACTACGGCAATATATGCAAATTATAGGGGTATTAGGGGGTCAGTTATTCCCTCGATGGCAGTGTTGCCGCCGAGCGAGAAATCCCGAGGAACGAGAAGGGACGGGACGAGACATACCTGCTTGTCTCGGTATTTCTCGTCTCGTTTTGCCTCGCCTCATGGTGTCCTGTCTCGTTTCTCGCTTGGGTTTTTACGAGTCATGCGACAGATGTGCCCTAGCAGAGAGAACAGCTCGAAAGAGCGCGCGGTGCTTTCGCTTGCCACCCTGAGGCGGTAATGTTAATTAGCGTTCTTTAATGTACACCTAAAGTCAAAATATGATTACGTATTATATTATTTGCCCATTACTGATTAACTTGATATCAAACACGACTATGTTTTGATTTTTTCGAAGATTTAACTTCACTTTATTAGTATGCTATGATGTTATTATGAAACATTTATTCTGCCATTTAGAACAGATTGTCAAAAAATTCACCAAGAGTTTAATCTATTTAAAGGCGTGCACAAAGATTTATAATATTTTCTTGTTTTAAAATTAATACAACCGATTTCTGAAAGAATGCACAAAGATTTCAAATAATTGATCGGGGTTTTTAAATATCTCTAACGGGTCTCCAAATTCTAACAATTTTTATGTACATATAAATATACAAATATACATATATGAATATACAAATAAAGACATATAAATTTCACAGGAGTGAATTATGAAGTCGACTGTGTACGTAGTTACGCACTTACAAATGACGACTGTGCAAATAGTTACGCACGTTCAATTTTATAAACGTCCCAAAAAATGTATTTTATTTACCTACCGTATGAGTTAAACACCACAACGTTTTGAAAGTTTACAAAAAAAAAAATTAAAATAGAGTTACATTCTTTAAACTCTACATGACTTAAAAATATACCTATATTTCTACCTTTTTATTTCAATTATTCTATTCTTATAATTGGCAATATAAATGTTTCATTGAAAAAAAAGGATTTACTAATATAGTAAAGTTAAATCTGTGAAATAACCAAAACATAGTCGTGTTTGATATCAAATTAATCAGTAGTACACAAAAAAGTATAATATGTAATCATATTTAGACTTTAACTATACATTAAATATCGCTAATTAGTATTAGCCCGACAGAGTGGCAAAAGAACGCTCCTGCGAGCTGCCCGCTCCTCTAGCGCTCATCTTTCGCATTCCTCGGACAACCTGAAGCGACACCGAGTAAGGACGAGACGGGACGAGGAAGAAAGTAACGAGACAAACCGAGGAATGAGCTCACGAAAACGAAGCGGAACCGAGAAATGGACGAAACGAAAGTGAGCCAGAAAGTTGAATATTCAACCTACGAAGACGAATCTTCATCCAAACGGGCTAACCCGAGTAAAAATAATTCGTCTTGGCTAAGTCGTAGTCCAAGATATAGCCAAGATATAGCCAAGACGTTTTTTTAAGTATCGCCCGTGGCCGCGAACGAGACTTTATGTTTGTTATTAAATTTAAAATTTTCGTCTTCAAGCCAAACTCAAGGACACCGACAACAAATGGCTCTCAGTACCTCCGAAGGTCATGAGTATTCCGCTTTAAATTTTACAGAATGTTTATATTATTTATCTCTATGATATTTATTTTCTATACATGAATAATTTTTTTTCAGCTGCAATAATTATGTTCTTAGGATGGAAAATCTAAAAAGGTTATCTATTTGTTCCTATCGCAAACAGTTCACTAGATACTTGTAGAAAACCACAGTTTTAATATTTTTGTGGAAAATTTTATATGCATGTAGTTCTGGAGACTGACGGGTTCCGAATTTTTAATAAACGAATCATTTATTGCAAAATTACAAGTTCTATCGGTCGTAAAATTTTAATCCTTAGCAGATTTCAACTGCTTGTCTCCAGCATAGCTACCTGATTCCTGGAAATTACAGGCCCTGCCGGCGGGGTCAATATTTTGTTGAGGTCGGAGTATAATGAACAAATAATATACAATAAAAAACGTTTGTAATTTTGACCCTGGAAAGTATTAAAGCCCTTTATTTGGCCATATAACTTTCTTTAGAAAAAGTTCTGTTTATTTCTCAAGACTTAAACTTCTCGTCTTAAGGCCGTAAAACCTTAGTCATAAACTCAAGCCTAACTTTTTCGACTGCTAAGTCTCGCCCCTGGCCGCCAGCGAGACATAGCCATCTTGGAGTCGAACTCAAGACGAGCTAAGTTGAACTCAAAACGAATTTTTTTTTACTTGGGTTGTTGATTAAAATGTTTATAACAGCAGCCATGGTCAATTTATTGTTAATTCATTGTTAATTTATTGTTATTTATATTATCATGATTACTAAATCTTTATGTTCCTTACTTTTATGTACTTTTATTCTGATACATTCTGATACGTTCTGAAGTATGCAAGGCGGAGCATTCCTGAAAAAAACAAACAGCGGTTAAGAAGTGTCGGCTGTAGTTTATTATGAACCGTAAACAATTTATCAAAGAATTCCTTCTTATTCTCACAGTAAATCCACGATATACTACTTATCTGAAGTTGGATAGAAACGCTACAAACAATTGAGAACTACAAATATCCGACGACGGATAATTTTTATCCTCCTCATGATAAAAATTATTTGCCATTACATAATTCTAGTTTTCAGTTGCTAGTTTAGTTCTAGTTTAAACTTGACTTTCAGGAAAATAATTCTCAGGCTGAATCCACGCGTATCCCCTTTTGATCCGGAGGTTTCGATCTGATTGACAAATGTTTTCGTTACATCTGAATGATGCTCCGTACACTAACTTTCTAAGCATCTTTATCCAATTTGAGATAAATAATACCTCGGAGATTCAATGTGATCCCCGTTTCAAGAATATTCGCCTTTTCTCCTTTTTTCTTGTTTTTTTTCGCTATAATGAGAACAAAATTAATAGAATCCACAGCAATAAGGAAAATACGACTATTCTTGACAGAAAGGTATTTCTTTGCAGTTAAAAGGTCTAATCTTATATTTTAGGTTCAGTATTAATCTCTTTTGGGTAAAAATTTTACTATTTGGTCGAAAATTGAACTGTGTTATTCAACATTCGTCTTTCGGGGTATTAAATCGACATTTTATATTAAAAATTAAGGTTTTGGTACAATAATCGTGTTTTTGGTTGATCGTTCATTATTCGTAAAGATAAAGCATATTATTATATTTCTAGCCCGGAATTCATCTTTTTTCATTCAAAATTCTAGTTTTTTTTGTTGAAAGTTTAATTATTCTGTTGGCAATTCAACAGGTTTGTTAAATATTCATCTTTTTGTATAGAAAATTTATCTTTTTGAATAGAAAGTTATCTTTTGGTAGAAAAATAATATTTTTTGTTTGTTAAAAATTCATCTGCCTTGGTTGAAAACTGAACTCTCTTCTAAAAGATCCGTTTATTTGGCTCGATAATTCGACTATTTGGTTGAAAATGAAACTTTCTTTAGTTGAAGTTTTATTCATTTTTGTTTGAAGATTCCCAAGTAAAAATATTTCGTCTTCAGTTTGACTTGGCTCGCCTTCAGTTCATCTCCAAGACGGCTATGTCTCGCTGGCGGCCAAGGGCAAGACTTAGTATTCGAAACCGTAAGGCTTAAGTTGATGAATAAGGTCTTACGGCCTTAAGACGAGAAGTATAAGTCTTGAGAAGTGAACAGTATTTTTCTAAAGAAAGTTATATGACCAAATTTAGGATTTTGTTATTTTCCAGGGACAAAATTACAAAAGTTTTCATTACAAATTGCTTGTCTATTATACTCCTGTTACAAGTTAACAAAACCCCAATCTACGTCTAATCAGCATATATAAAGCGCCACATCTCTGAGGAGCCTAGTTCTATACCTGTACTCGTAAACGTAAATAAAGTGCTCAAAGTCAGAGATTGACTTCGAGCTCACACAAAAAAGCTCATTAAGCATTTTTACGCTTGACATTTTGGCGTTCCTGTCAGGATTGCTCTTTCGATTTCTGCACTCATGGATACAATAGAAAAATCTTATAAAAGCAATTCTCGTGACGAACCCTGAAAGGGAATTCTACGGAATTTATTTAAGACGAGAAAGGGAAAGAATTTTACAAAATTCATTTGAACTCCGGATCTACCTACGAGTGACCTGACAACCTGAAAAGTAGAAAACTTGGGTTAAAAATAGATGGCAAATAGAGTAGCCACTATACAACGTAAAACTTTTGTTTTTCAAAATTCAAAAATTGAACGAGGCTTGCAATCAGGTGGTAGACACATCTGCGTAACAACACTTGGAAGACCGACGACCAGTTATCAGCCAAGGCCCAAATCCAGCTTAACAACAAGGAACTCCACGGACTCCCAGTTGCCAACCAGAGAGGATCAAGCCATTAAGCGAATTTAGAAAAGCAAGCATAAAGGTAAAAAACAAATAAAAAATCGTATCGAATTGCAAAGAGAATAAGTACTTGCTGTCTGAGGAAGGAGACTAACGTGAAATCAAAGTTAATTTCACGTCAGGCGAGACAAAGTTTTGCAATTACGGCAAGGTATACTTCTGGTGATCCAGAGCACTACCTTTCCTCAACAATAATAGAAACCCTTACTTTGGAATCAAGAAAATTGTAATAGACAATATCCTTGCATTACACTGTATTAAAAGACTAAACATCCAAAGCAAACAGTAGTCACGCGTATTGATATATTCGGTGACCAATGATCCAATGAGACATTTACTTCAATAATAGAAAGGTTGTTCGATCACTGCATCTACATCTTCGGAGCACCTAAAACAATCCTAACAGACCAAGGACAAAACTTTCTATCAGAAATTGTGAAAATTTTTGAAGAAGCGTTACAAATCACTCCTGTAAAAACAACAGCTTTTCATCCACAGTCTAACAGAAACATCGTAAGAATGCACTAAACCCTAGGGAACCTAATCAAAACAAGTCTCTCAGAAAGAAATAATGAATGAGATGACAGTTTAAAATTTATCAACTTAGCAATCAACACCATGAAAAATCAAACAACTGGATTTTCACCTTTAAACGTATGTTTGGAAGAGAAGCTAATATACCATCATTAGTAGCGTGTTCACCAACCCTGACGTATCCGAAACTAGAGAGTAAGTGGGAAAAAAACGAAGAAAACCTACGAAAAGCTGGAGAAAGAACAGAAATAGAAAACGGAAAAACGAAGAAAAGACTTGACGAAAATATTACTGACAAATAACCCCTATACAAACCAGGAGACTAAGTACACATTATTAACAATACTAAGTCTAACAAACTATACCCCTTTTGGTAAGGCCCTTTTGAAGTTATTGGCTGCTTAGGCAATAATAATTTACGTATAAGAAACAAGGACAAAATTATCCGAATTCATATAAATCAGACAATGCCCTACTTCACAGACGATAATGACACTCTTCTGGACCTTCCTGCTGACTCTAGCACCAATCAGTGCTAACTACACACTCGAGAAAATTCAAGGAAATGTCTACCTCGAGGAAATCTCTAAAGTACACTTGTTTAATAAAAAGTGGAAAATCGTTATAGCTATCAATATGACTTCCACCGAAAACTGGGTTAAAACCATCGACGTCATCATTACTATGGCAGAATTAGCCTGCAACAGAAAACACACACCTTATTATGATGTTCAACTGATTAGGAGGCGCTACAATAGAGTAACTAGTAGAAATATTATCTTACACAAATTATTAGACAAACAACGACAAAAAAGAGGATTAGCGAATTTTGCAGGCGATATATCCAAAACTGTGTTCGGAACATTGAGTGATTCCGACATAAATCAAATTAACACCGAATTCTACACAATTTATAAAGATAACAAAAACATAGCTAGCATTCTGTCAAATCACACAAAAATACTTACATTAATCTTAGATTCTTCGTCAACGGATCATAAATGGATAGTTGGCAAGGAGACTGTCGAAAGACAGTTTGTAAAGAACATCACTTACGGACTGAATACTGCAACAAAGGATAGTTTTATCAACTCTAAATTAGCATTAGCAGCAATACTAATAGATTAAACAAACGAGGATATTAAAACAGCGATAAGCGCCATAAACGACGGAGAGCACGGGATAGTACATCCCCAAATTTTAACACCTAAGATGCTGAAAGAAACAAAAGAATTCGAGACAAATCAACGCACGCGCTACCATTTTGACAATGAAGAAGAGAACTGCCAGCACATTATAAATATTAGTACTCTCTCCGTAGCAGTAACACAAGGCCTATTTACATATATACTGGAGATACCGCTAATTGAAAAAGAAAGACCATGACATGATCATTAAATATCGAGACTCTTAAGTGCCAAGCGACAAACAGACCATCGACAAATGTAAACAGATAGATGTATATAAAATATCTCGTAGAAACTGAACTAATGTCAAGTTAGTAGATAGCGAAACTTGTGAAGCGAGTTTATTTAAAAGATACTCAGAAAATAAATGTAATCAGTCACCTTACCTGCTACATGAGGAAACCTTTATACCTATAATAAATGCTTATATTATAGTACTATCCAAACCATTAGACTTACACATAAGCAGCGAAGATTCAGTCAGAATAGAAAAAATTTCAGAACCCCAAAAACTTATAGGATTTGGATGCAAAATGTATAACAGCTACGATACCCTATAATTAGAAAAATCATATAAAAATCATATGACACAATGGCTTAATATAACATATGAGATAAATTTTGAACAAGAAGACATTGAAAAGTTAGAAAAAAAAATTAGTACAACTTCCGAAACCAATATCATACGAAGAACTTAAGTGGGCCAGAATTAGCCTAGACGACACTGAAAATATTGTACAGGCTATCGCCACCCAAAGAAGGCTAATTAATTGGAAAGAAACTGGTTTAGAATGGTTACAATATTTAGTTCACGCAGATTTAGTACTAGGAACACTATATACTTTAGGTACATTAGGTATTCTTGATTGCATACAGGGATGCTTTCCGAAAACAATCAAATTATTCAGAAATAAAAATAACGTAGTCCACCAATCCCATATTGTAACATGCCAAACCCAACCAACTCCCAAATTATTGTCCAAATACAAAACCGGAAGCATAGTTCAAAAAACCAAACCTTTAAAGATAAAAAACAAAAGTTAGAGACTAAGTTCAATCTAAAAAGGGGGTTGTTACGAGTTGACAATTACCCCCACTCTACGTCTAATTAGCATATGTAAAGCGCCGCCTCTCTGAGGAGCTTAATTCTATACCTGCACTAGTAAACGTAAATAAAGCATCAAGTTATTAACTCTATGAAATAAAGTGCTCAGAGATTGACTTCGAGCTTACACAAAAAAGCTCATTGAGCATTTTCATATGCAGTTGACATATGCTAAGGATTAAAATTTTACAACCGATAGAACTTGTAATTTTGAAATAAATGATTCGCTTATTCAAAATTCAGAACCTGTCAGCCTCAAGAACTACATATATATAAAATTTTCCACAAAAAGATTAAAACTGTGGTTTTCTACAAGTATCTAGTGAACTGTTGGATGTATAGGAACAAATGGATAACATTTTAAGATTTGCCATCCTAAGAACATAATTTTTACAGCTTAACAAAATTACTAATGCATAAAAAATAAATACCATGGGGATAGATAATATAAACATTCTGTAAAATTTAAAGCGGATTATTGATGACCCTCGAAGGTATTGAGAGCCTTTTGTGGTCGGTGTCCTTTAGTTTGGCTTGAAGACGAAAAATTTGGACTTAAGACCAAAAAGAAAGTCTCGCTCGCGGCCAGGGGCGAGACTTACAAAAACGTCTTGTCTATGTCTTGGCTATGTCTTGGGCGAAGGCTTAGGCAAGACGATGTATTTTTACTCGGGTTAGACCGTTTGGTTGAAGATTCGTCTTCGTAGGTTTTAAATTCAACTGTCTGGTTAAAAAAACTTATACTTTGCTTGAAAATTCAACTATTTGGTTGAAATTGCAACTGTTTCGTTGAGAATTTATTTTTATTTGTTGAAAGTTACTTTTTTGTTGAAAATTCTTTTCATTAGGTTTGAAGATTGCGTATTATTCTCCTATTTTCTTGAAAAGTCGCCCTATTTTCCCTGCTTTGTGAATATTTTGGATCCGAAAATAGTTTTACAATAATTTACATTATAATATACATATTTTTTCTTTTGGATTTCTCAAATGTTAAATTGTTTTCAAACCTTACATAATGAAGAAATTAGTACAAAATAATTATTGTTAAAAATGTTTAAAAGTTAACCAGGCAAAATGTAATTTTTGACCGGAAAAACCTGAAAGATTAGTATTGGTAGATTATATAAAACTTATATAGTTCTGACGGTTTTTATTTATAGTGCTTGTTTTTCTTCTGTATTTCTGTTTATAGAGTCTCTACAATTTTCTACTCACTACTGACAGAGACTGCAATCATAGGAATAACCCATTCTAGAAAAAGCACGTTCATGTCAAAAAAATCTATTAAAACATGATTATCACATTTAAAAGACTGCTTATAAATTACTTTTTTTCAACTGGAAGGACTGTCCTTTTGAAAAACCATTAATGTTCTTTCTTTATCTTGTGAAATATCCATTGCACATTCTGTCACCATATTATTTCAACGAATTTTTTTTATCAAGTCAATTTTCAAATGTATAAGTAGAAGTATGAACTTTTTAAAATTGAGGATTTTGCTCAATTCAAATTGTTCTGAGTTAAATAATTTCAAATTTGAATATTCGTAATTGACATGAGATTCCTGCGCATAATATGCGGGAAAACTCTGATGGACAAAGTAAGTAACGA